>VZRR01003652.1:0-15477 GCA_013398015.1 Oreocharis arfaki | reverse complement strand
GGGCGGGGGGGGGGCAGGTCGTGATATCCCCTTGGGAGGGTCATGATATCACCCTGGGGGAGGGTTACAATGTCACCTTCAGAGGGTCATTGATGCCATCCCGGGGGGGGAGGTGTCAATGGCCCCCTGAGGGAGGACATTTCCATACCCCTAATCCCTCCTCTTCCCCCCTTGCGCCCAGCTGGGATTCTTCTCCCACCGGAAGCCCTCCCGGGAGGAGGAGGACGAGGAGCACTGAGGTGGCAGCTCTGCTGGGAGGACATCCTGGAACCTCCTGGGACACACTCCAGGGCCATCCCAGGGCTCGGGACTCCTGGGCAGGTGGAGGGATGAGCAAGTGAGGCTGGGACCCCGAGGGTGGAGCCAGAGGATCTGGGGGAACATGTGGAAGTGGGAAAAGCGGGAATGAGCCGGAAAAATAAAGCTCCGGCCTGTGGTACTGCCGTGTCCTGCATCCCTGTGCACGCAGATGATCTGGGAGCACGAATGCTTCTTTACCCAGGGAAAAACTTCCAGACTGATCCCAAATACAACACCCCCCCAAGGGATGGGGGAAATCCAAATCCCAGCCCCCACTGCCTCCGGACTTAAATCCAGGTTAAATCCAAGACCACAGGGAACGAATTCCCGATTTCCAGCACTGTGTGGAAGAGGGAAGAAGTGGAAACAGGAAGTGTGTGGGTGTGACCCCCCCAGAAATCCCCATCGGGGAGCTGGACATGCTGGATAACAGGGAAAAGCACTGGGATAAACCCAGGATCCAGCTGGATTTTCCCAATCTCTGTGGATCCACAGTCCTCTCCCAGCTCTGGCCCGAGGACTGGGGTGTCCCTGTGTCCAGAATGGCTTCCAGCAGAGCAGGGACGGGGGACAGGGACAATGTGTCCCAACAGAGTGAGAGGTGTTTGAATATTCTCCCTAGGAGACAAATCCTGCATATCAGGGTTTTCCTTCTCCAAAAGCTTTTTCCGAGCTCATTTCTGCCCCCCACCCAGGAGAACCCCAGCTCCTGCCTCCCTTTCCCAGCTCCAAGGATGACTTGGGAAGGGGAATTCCTTGAGAAAGGCCTTTATTGGACGGAAGAGCAAAGAAAATCTGGAATTAAATCCATGTGGATGTGGAGCCACTGAGCCCAAGGGGTTTGGGAATGTTCCCCCCACCAAGGATGGGGGTCACAATGTCCCCCTAAGGCAGTCAGTAGATACCACAAGTATGAGGATAATTCCCAGAATTCAGACCTGGATAAAAGTCACAGAAATTGGAAAAAAATCTCAAAATAACCAAAGAATCAGCAAAAATAGTTTCCTTAAGTTATGGGGGATGGTGGGGGAATTCCCAAGGGATAAGTGGTCCGTAATTCCCGCCTGGAATGACTCGTGGGGGTGGAGGGAGGTTTGGACACACCAGGGGCCACAGGCATGTGGGAAAGGGTCAGAAAAACCCGAATCAACCCCCAAAACAGTCCAGGATGAGACAAAATCCTGCTCGGTGCATTCCTGTTACCAGAGCACTCCCAGAACCTTTCCAGGGCCCGGGGGCTCCTGAGGGTCCAACCCCCCTCAGGAAGGGCTCCAGACCCTTCCTTCTTCCACCTGCCATGATTTTATAGACCCCAAGTGTTCCATCCAAAATGGGGCAACAAAATCCCTCGTGGATACAATTCCAATCTCCTGGAGTGCGAGAAGATCCCACAAATCCCCTTTTTATCCCAACCTTTTTCCAGAGAAGGCTATGAGGGACTCGGAACCCCTCTCCAGACTGGGCCCCACTGGAAAAAAACCTTTTCTGGTATAAAATGAAATCAAATCACTCCCAAAATTCCCAATTTAGGACTAACGAGGCAATTCCATGGAGCGGAAGGATAAATTCCTGGGAGAAGAGCGCTTGGTGCCATAATCCCACAGGGTGGGCCCCCTAATTCCTGCTACCTGGGGGGGTTTGTTGGGATTCTCAGACAATGTACACCTTGAGCGGGGATGCTCCGGTCTCTGGAACCCTCTGGAACGCTCCAGAACCTTCCAGAAAGGTCAGAAAGTCCATCGCTCCTGCACTGGGCTGTCGGAAGCATCAGGATTCGGCATTTGCCGGGTGGAATCTTCCCCCTTTAGGCTCTTCCTGCAGACGGGACATGTATCGTGCTGCGGGGAACACAGAGCTGTTATCCTGGGGGATTATCCCACGGGATACGTGGGTTTTCTGGGATCTTACCAGCTCCAGCCAGGGCACGATGCAGCTGCTGTGGAAGACATGATTGCAGGGGAGCTGCCGGACCTGCTCTGCCACGGCGTAATCCTCCTTGCACACCGGGCATTCCAGCCCCGTGTCTGCGGAAAACGGAATCGCGGGTCAGGGGGACAGGAATAAAGGCTTTGGTATTTGGGAGTCATTTGTGTAGGTTCTACTGAGAATGGGGTGTCCAGGGACCAAAGAGATCCCACCAGCAACAGGAGCTCTGGGATTCACAGATCATTTGTGTAGGGTCTGCTGGAGATGGAACATCCAGGGATCAAGGAATTCCTGCCAGAAACAAGGCAGGATCCATCCACCCATCCACACAAAATCCTCCTGGGGACGGAGCATCCAGGGATCAACGAAATCCCACTAGGAACATGAGCATCAAGATTTGCAAGCTAGGATACAACCCACAGGGGATGGAGCACCCAGGGAACAAAGAATTCCTGCTGGGAACATGAGCTCTGAGCTCCATCAGCTGGGATCCATCCATCCACATACAACCCCCAGGGATGTAAGGAATTCCTGATGTTCTCTGTACATCACCACCAACAAAAAAAATATCAAAGTAAGGATGTTTGGATTCCTGCCACAACTTCCTGCCACAATATGGGTTGGTGATCCCGATGCCGGGTGTCACCAGCCTTGGGAGGTGGCTGAAATTCCACTCCCTCTCCCGCTGTTCCCACCTTGTGATGCTGACACGGACACCGCCAGGAGCTGAGCTCCCTCGGCGATCCCAGGGGTCCCTTCCAACTTTGATATTCTAAGGTTTCATGATTCCTAGCCTGCTCAGGCTCCGTGGGCTCAGACACATGGAATTCCAGCTCGTCTTTGGCTTCCCGGAGGAGGACAGAGGGGTGTGTAAAACCACAGGACAAAAATATCCCACGTAGAACTGTCTGGTTTAACCATAATGGAAGGGTAGGATTCTGGTAACGGAGCAGCTGGGAGGGGGAGGGATCCTTGGGGTGAAAAATTCACGGGATTTTTAATTGCAAAGCCAGAATTGTTCCGAGACACTCCCAGGCCCCTGCTGGCAGTTTTCCATGACATTTCCAGAGCAGAATATGTCGAAAGCCAGTTTGAAAGGGAAGAAAGGACGAGTTGAGAGCACAAACAGGGATTTGGGATGGGAAAACCATCAATGGGGGTGGGAAGAATCAGAACAGCACATTCCAGGACTCCAAACACTCCAAAGAATGCTGGAGCTCCAAGATTCCTGGGAGAACTGAACACCAGAGACGGCAGCAGCAAAGCTTGGGAGCTGACAGTTTCCAGCCCAATTTCAGGGGGAACAGAGAGGGAATGGGGGAGCTCAGGATGTCAAACACCAGGACCCAGGTGCCATTGGATCTGGAGATGGAGTCACCCACCAACTTGTTCCTGTGTCACCGGCACTGTCGGGAGCGACGAGATCTTCTCCTTGTCTGCTGGTGGTGGTCCCGTGTTTTCCAGCTGTCCCAGGAGCTGCGGAGAGGGATAAATTCCATGCTCAGGAGCAGGGATCTGGCACTGGATCTGACCCCAGCACAGGTGCTCCTCACCTGGGTGACGATAGCATCAAGGCCGCTCTGTCCCCACGCGTAATCCCCAGGATTGGAGTGCAGCATCCCGCTCCTGCCAATGGGAGAGTCCAGGAATTCCCCCCAGTCTCAAACCAGCCCCAAGGTGCTGGGTTACTGGTAGTTACTGGTGGGATCTGGGCTAATCCAGGTTTTTACTCACCAGGAAAAGGGATGCTGGGAGCCAGGAACAGCTGAGTTGGCAAAAAACCCAGCAAAGATCTGCTGGATTATCCTAAAAAAGGAGGCATGGGAAGGAAAAAAAACATGGGAAGAACAAGTTAAGTAAGTAAATAAACGGTAGAAGAAAGAATGGGCAGGAAAACCAGGAATTCCTGCTCTATGGATACCTGGCTGCATGGCTCACGACTGTGAAAATCCCTGGATAAAGCTCCAAAATGGAGAGAGAACAGGAAGTAATTAGGGATGCGAGCTCATCCTGGGTGGGAGAAGTGGGAATGCCTCAAGTTCCAAAGGAAGAGCTGGTATTGACACGGGAAAACCAGGGAAAAACATGGAAAGAACAAACTAAACAAGTAAAGAAATTGTGGCAGAAGGAATAGGCAGTAAAACAGGGAATCCTGTTCCCATGGATACAGGGCTCACAGTTGGAATTCTCCTGAATAAAGCCCCAAAAGGGAGGAAGAGCACAAAGGAATTAGGGATGGGAGCTCATCCCAGGATGCGAGTGCTGAGAATGCCCTGTATTCCAGGCAGCAGGACAGGGAAAATGACTCAGAATTGTGCTAAGGGGGCTGACAGGAAGCGCCAGGATCCCATATTCCCAGGTTTCTCCCCAAATCTCCTGTTTTGACTGGAGAAGGCACTCACCCCTCAATGGCAGGCGAGCGATCTGGGCGGGAGCTGCCACGGGATCGGTACCTCCTAGGCATCGGCAACCGCGGGGGGCGACTGGGCCCCCAGAGCTCAGCTGGGGGGCCCCTCTCTGTGTCCCGGCTCTCCGGATCCAGGGAGCTGCTGCTCAGGAATGGCCGGAAATCTGGGAAGAACATTGTGTGGTCCAAGTGGTCCCAGAGCTGTGGAGAGGGGGAAGACGGGAGACATAATCTCCACTCAGTTCCGGTACTCATCCCAGCGGTAATGCGAAGGCAGCGAAGTCCACTTTACTGGAGCACATTCCCATAGGTGTCATGGATCTCGGGAAAAAAAGTCTGGCAAAAAGGCTTAATTATAGTCCTAGTGGATCCAGAGCTGCTGCACCCCTCGTGCTACTCCCCGCTCCACATGGATCCCAATAAATCTGGAAGCTGTGGGGTTGGTCTCTCTCTCTCTCCAAGGGTTGGAATTTGAGGCGGAATAATACTGGACACTCCCAAATCCATGGGATCACTTGGGGGCCTAACAGCCACGGGGAGGACATGGATGTGAAAGGATGGTATCCGTATCCCTGCAGTGTCCCTGGAGTCTCCCCAAGAGCATCTCAAGGTGTCACCTAATCCCGTGCCCCTCATACTGCTGTTTTGTGGGATCTGCCCATGTCGATAATGCCACTCCCTGCCTCTGCAGTGGATCCTGTGGTACTAAATCCGACCTGCTCCCTGATTTAACCAATTCCTCTCCAGCAGCCTCTCTGAGGGAAAGCAGGGGGTGATCCATGCATCTCCTTGCTACACCACTCGAGGGGTGCAGGAAAACCTCCAGGAATTCAGAGCCAAACACTGAAGACCCTGCAGAGACCCTCTCCCATAAATCCATTTGGATTAAGGAATAAAAACCAATGTATAAACATTTCCCGTTCTCTTGCTGCTCTGATGGGAGCTTCGCCGGCAACCACACCCTGGGGAGAACATCCAGTTATTAATCATCCCCAAATCCAGTTTAATTTATGGACACAAAGCTCCACGGGCAGGTAAACGGGATCAGGATCTCCCTGCAACTCAGGAATTTCTGGGATACGAAGTGATATCCAAGCAATTATTTGGGTCAGGAGACAAATGGATCGAGATGAAGAGAGGGAGGGACCCAGCTGGATGCTTGGAGCATGGAAACAAACAGGAGGGATCCAGATTGGGATCCAGATTGGAATTCCGGCTGTTTGGTGACCCCATTTCTGGCCCAGGATGGAGTGGATTTCCTATGAGTTTGGACTTTATAATTGAAGGATTCCAGAAAATCTAGGGGCAGGGAGAGACTGAATACCTCCTTGCCTGGCTGAGCATCTCCACACAAACCCCGGGGTCTGCCAGCGCTGGGGCAAGGCTCTTCCCTGAATCGTCGTTTCCTGTCATGCCCATCCCTGGCGGGTCCCAACGCAAATTTTCAGTCTCCTGAAAACTCTCAGGAAAAGAAGATGCCTCAGGAAAACTGGGAAAAGCAGGAAAACTCACCTCTGCAAACTGAGAGGAGGGGCTGTCGTCCAGGGCATTGCCGTCGAAAAAACTGGGAAAAAAAGGAGAGTGAGGGCAGGGCCCGTTTCCAAAATCCCCCTATGCTTCCCAAATCCCCTCTTTGTTTCCTGAAATCATCCTGAAAGGGGTAAAAAAAAAAAAGATCAGAAAGGATAAAAAAAACCCCCAAAACCAAAAAAGGGCAAAGACCAAAAATAATAAAAAGGGTTTTTTTTCCTAAATACTAAAACAGTAAGAAAAAGATCAAAAAGCGTAAGAAAAAAAAAAAGGGGTAAAAAAATACCAAAAAGGGTAAAAATATCAGGAAGATCAAAAAAGGCTTTTCTTCTACAAAAAAAACCCCCAAAAACCAAAAAGGTGAAAAAATACATCAAAACAATAGCAAAAAGGGCATTAAAAAAAAAAAAGTGGAAAAAAAAACCCCCAAAGGTGTAAAAGCAAAGCAAGAAGTGTGAAAAAAAAAAAGAGTTAAAATGGCATTTTTCACACTAAATCTCCTTATTACTTGACCTATTGTCTCTCCACGTGACTGGATATTGGATATCCCTGGATTCTCTGGTACCTGGAATCATCAGTGACTTCCTCGATGAAGCCAGATTCACAGCGGGGGCAGGTATATTCCTGGGAACACAAAAGCGAGCTGGGATTAGCCATAAAATATTTGGAATTTTAAGGAAATATCCCACTTCAGGAAGATTCCTCATCCTAGATCCCAAGCAGCTCACAACAACACCACAAAATCTGAATCCCATGGAATTTGGGCACTCGTGAGTGAAAGAGCCACCGGCAGGATCTGCAAAAGCACGGAACAAAATTCCTTCCAAGGAGAAAAATTTTCCCTGTTCCCATTCCCAGAGTTTTGTCCCAGAGCTGCAGGTCAGCTTCAATTTGGAGAAAACCATGGAAAAAACAAAAAGACCCCACAGATCCTCTCTCACGGATCTTCCCTTTCCAGATCCCGTCCCACAGCCAGAGCTTTCCCAAATCCCACACTTTGAGCACTGATTTTTGTGGGATCTCCATCCAGAACCAATCCCCCTGGATTAGAAACATTCTTTCCTTCCCCCATGCTTCCCAGATCCCTGAAAATCTTGCATCCTGTTCCACAGCACATGGAACATTCCCCACAGTTTGGGCGTGGATTTTGTGGGAACTCCATCCAAATCCAAATCCTGGATCAGACCACCAGCAGCAGCAGGTGGGATGCTGATGCATTCTTGGAAGCTTTGGAATATTTTTCCTGTTGGAGTCCATATGGAAATTCCCAGCTTCCCACCCAGTAGCTGGAGAGAGATAAAAATGGCATTTGGGAGAAATAGCTCTGGAGGGACGGAGAAGGGAAACAGGAACAGATGGTGTGTGGGATCCTGCAGAGCCCTGGAATCAGCTCCCTGCTTTCCCTGGGATATTTAGGGATGCAGTGGATGACCCTGAGGCCTCCTGGGTGCTCACATCCTGGGACCTGCACAGACATCTCATTCCCTAAGTGGGATCCAGCCATGGTACAAATAAAAACAGATTTTCCAAGGAATCCAGTGGCATCCCATGGCTCTAACTCCCCTTCAGCCTGGTGGTCCGTGATTCCCAGAAGGAAAACAAACTGGAATCCCACCAGGAGCGTTTGCTTTGCGCTCAGATCATTCCTGAGGCAGCTGGAACTGTGTGGCACATCCATGTCCAGCCTGGACTTGATCCCAAATCCAGGCAGAAAAGTTGGACTGGTGGTTTTCCAGGGGATCCTCACCCAAAAATGATAGAAAGATGCAAAGAGAATCCCAAAGAAAGGTGTGTGGGACAAATCGGACCATGGAGAAGTTGTCCTCGGCTCTTGCTCCATCCCGCAGCTCCTCCACGGCTCTAATCCTAACTCGAATTTCCCCCTTTCCCTTGTCTCCAGTCAGGATAACTTGGCTTCTCCACCCTAGCACTGGACTGATACCTTGTGCAATTCCATATTCCTCCTGCCATCCCCACATTCCTCACTTGGAAAGCAAGAAAAAAAGAAAAAAATCTCCCTGGCACAGCCAAGGCTTCACTTCTCAATCGACAGGGATTTTCACGTGGAAAGACCCTCCTCGTACCATATGGATAGGGGAGAGGTCTCCTTATAAAGTCTCCAGATGTCTTTCTTGGAGGATTGGGATTCTCCAACCCAACATCTCCAGCTCTGGCGTTGAGAGGTGCAGGAGAAGTTCTGTTTGGGAATGCGTCATTTTCCATGCCCTCAATCCCCCTCAATGACCCAAACCAGGGAATTTTGGGCCAAAAACGTGTTTTGGGTTCGGATTCTCCAAGCATAATTCCACGGGAAGCAGCTCCCAGTGGGGTCCATGGGCAGAGCCACAGGGCCATGTCCCTCCACTGCCAGGAATCTGGGGGGTTCCTGAAATGGGAACTGGAGCAAGACCCAGTGGAGGATCCCAGGAAACAAAATTTCGGGTGTTTCTGTGGTGTTGCCCGGGGAGCAGGGCCGAAGTTTTCCTCACAGAATAAACAAGGAAGGTGACGGACGCACCAGGAAAGCCCATTTTTGGGGGATGGAGGGGTTGGAGTGAGAACTGGACAACGCTTCCTTTTAAAAAGTGGGTTTGGGAATGCTGGAGGGAAAAATGGATCCTTCCGCGTGGGGTGGACGTGGAATAAACAAAAATCTGGGATGTTCCAAGGAATAGGAACTGGGATAATTTAGGAGCAGATGGACAATTCCCACCCTGTCGGAGGAGCAGACGCTGCAAGGGCTGCTCATGGAGCGGGATGGGAACTGATTATCCCCTTCTATGAGGAACATGAACTTCCCCCAGTCCCTTTCCAGTCTGAGAACTGATGGGGGTGTGGGGGGGAAGGTATCACCTGTTCCATGTGGGAACAACTTCGGGGGCTGGAGGTCACTCCTTCCTTAGAGGGCTCGGGGAGGGACTGGGGGATCACCGCTGCCCCCACCCCCGCCCGGGGCTCACCGGCAGCTCGGGGCTCCCCGCCCCGGCCCTCCCCCCCCGGGGCTCCCCCGCCGCGCGGGGCTCCCCCCTTNGCAGCTCGGGGCTCCCCCTTTCCGACCCTCCCTGCCCGGGGCTCACCGGCAGCTTGGGGCTGACCTCGCCCTTGCAGCTGTGGCAAAAAAACCGGTGCTGCGGCACCGCCGCCGCCGCCGCCTCCGCCATCTTCCCCCACTGCCGCCGCTGCCGTCACTCCTCCCAGGGCAGCGAGCGCGGGCCAGAGAGGCCCCGCGCTTCCGGCGAGCTCGTCTGCTCCGCGCCCAGTCTGGAAAGTGCGGGTGAGCGGATAGAGCGGCCCCGCGGGGGGAGGGGAGGAGCGGACGGCGCACCGCCTGGTATAAGCCTCCCAATGGGGAACCGGGTGGCGGCAGCGGAAGTGGCGTGACAGGAAGTGGACGCAGAAAGTAGCCGTTATCATGGCGGTGGCGGCGGGCTAGGTCTGGCCGCGTGGTGAGAGCGGGAGGGGCACCCGGATCCCTGACGGGGGGAGGGGGTGGTGTCCCACCCGTGGGAGGGCACGGTGGGGGAAATCTCACCTGGAAGAAAACGGGGACCCCTGTGATAGGGCTGATCCTCCCCTGTCAGGGGCTACAGGAGCCCTGCGACAGGGTCAGCATCTGTCCCCCCAGCTGTTCTTTCCCCCCACTCTATTCCTGGGATTCCGGAGCCACCGGGATGACGCAGGCGGAGCTACGGCTCTGCTCCCTCCTGCTCCAGGAGCACTTCGGGGAGATCGTGGAGAAAGTCGGGAACTCCCTGCTCCGGACGGGACCGCGGCCGCTGCGGCTCATGGTGGGGGACACGGGGCTGCTTGCGGATCAGGTACATGATGGGAGGGGTCCAGGAGGGGAGACTGGGAGGAAAACCTGGAGAAGGACAAGGAATTTTTCGTGAAATAAATCAGGAGTGAGAGGTTCGTGTGTCCTTGAAAAAACAGTTTGGGAGGAAGGAGGGACACTGATGGTCCGTAGGGAGCAAAGGCAGAAATAGTCCAGGAACAGGGATAGATTGGTGGGAAAACCTGGCGAAGGATAAGGAATTTTTAATAAATCAGGGAGGAAGGTTTTAATGGAGCAGGTGGCTTGTATTTCCCTGAAAAACTAATCTTGGAAGGAGCAGGGAAATCCTGATTCTCCATAGGGAAAGTGGGATCTTGGCAGGGAGGGAACACCCAGGAAGACTGGGATGGGGCCATTACCCCCCATAAAAGGCAGAGTCCAACCCTCTGACTCTCTCCCACAGGTGAAAAAGGCCCTTTGTGTCCTAATCCAGCACAACCTAGTGCGGTATGAGGTGCAGCCCCGGGGGTCTGTGGAATATGAAGCGCGGAGCGAGCGGATCCTGCGGATCCTGCGCTACCCCCGCTACATCTACACAGCTAAGACGCTCTATGGGGACCCGGGGGAGCTGCTGGTGGAGGAGCTTCTGCTCCATGGGCACCTTTCCATGAGCCGCGCCGTTGCTAGGGTTGCCGATCGCCTTACTGAAACCATGGAAGGTGGGAAGGAAGCTCCTCTCTCGAAAAAATGGGATCTGGGAGTGGGTTTAGTTGGTGAATGGGACCAGAGGCACCGTAGGGTGTTCACAGCCAGGCTGTGATGGTGGCCATGGTGTCACCGTGTACTCCTGAGCCTCAGGAACATCCAGAATCTGGTCTTGGACAGGCTGATGGAGACCATGGAGGGTGGGAAGCTTCTTAAAAAACAAGGATTTGGGATTGGGTTTGTGAATGTGGTCCCAAAGGGTCCGTGGGGTGCTCACAGTTGTGGCAGTGAGCACGGCGCGACCGCATTCTCCGAAGCCTCAGGAACATCCCCGATCCATCCACTGTCTCTCCTTCCACCTAGATGGGAAAACCATGGATTACTCGGAAGTGTCCAGCACGTTTGTGCGCCTGGCAGATACCCACTTCATCCAGAGGTGCCCGATGGTTCCAGAAAGCCCCCGGAGCGCCAAGGCGCCGCCACCCCCTGCGCCTGCCCTGGTCATTGCCGAGAAGGACATGTACACCGTGCCTCGGCTCAGCCTTGTCGGTGAGAGCCCCGGGGATCTTGGGATGTGGGGGGCCTCAGGAAGCACTCAGCCACGTGTATTGAGGCCACAGTGATGGGTTTGATGGGAAATAGTGTCTTGGGTTGACAGGGAAAGGGAAACGGAGACACTCGTGCGATGAGGAAGAGGAGGTGGAGCACAAGGCCAAAAGGCAGAAGCAGGAGGGAGGAACCTCAGAGGTACCAGGAATGCTGGAGTGACAGTGCCCTTGGTACTCTGGCCTGGGAACTGGGACATGGGAAGGGTGGGATCCATGTTCTCAAAAGTGTTCGGTGGAAACAAGGTGGTCTCCTTTTCCTCATTTTTTGTGGCTGTTTTTCCTCATTTTTCTGGCTCCCGTCCCTCAGTTTTGTGTCTGCATTTCCTCAGTTTCCTGCCCCATTTCCCTCTGTTTTCCTGCCCCCTTTGCCCTCACTTTGTGTCCTTGTCCTCCCCCCCAGACTCCCCCAGATGATGGCATTTACTGGCAAGTCAACCTGGAGCGCTTTCATCAGCACTTCCGTGACCAGGCTCTGGTCAGCGCCGTGGCCAGCCGCATGGACCAGGTCTGTGGCTCCCATCTCCATTCCCACTTTGGAGCTGAGCTTTTCCCACTCCAATTTCCGGTTTTCCCAATACAGACCAGCAGCGAGGTTGTGCGGACAATGCTGCGCATGAGCGAGGTGACCACAGCCTCGGGTGCATCCCACACGCAGCCACTCTCCTCCAATGAGGTGCGTCCTTGGAAGCCCCTGGGAAGCCGATATCCCTTGGAATCCCTTGACGTTCCCTGTTTTTTCTGCTGTAGATATTCCGATCTCTTCCGGTGGGGTACAACATTGGGAAGCAGGTGCTGGACCAGTACCTGGCACTCCTGGCCGACGATCCGGTGAGGCTGGGGACACTGGACACGAGGCTTGGGGGGACACCGTGGCTTTTCCAGCTTCTGTTGATTCCATGATTCCTTGGTTGTTTCTCTGTCTGTCTGAGGGTAAAGCAGGATTTTCTGAGGGTAGAGCAGGATTTGCTGAGAGTTAAGGAAGGTTTTTAACAGATACTGAAGATTTTTTTAAGTTACTGAACAGATAGCAGAGACATTGAACAGATACTGAAATTATTTGTCAGGTATTAAAGGTATTTTACAGACATTTAAGATATTTAACAGATGCTGAAGTTATTTAAGAATACTTGAGTTGTTTAACAGATATATAACTTATTTAACAAATATTGATGGTACTAGAGAGATAGGTAAAAGATACCAACGTTATTTAAAAAATACTGAAAATGACTTATTTTAAAGTTAGCCTAAAATTCTGACACTGAAGGTATTTAAGAGATATTCAAGATGTTTAAAAGCCCCTGGAAGTGTCTCTAAGACTTCGTCCATGTTTTTAGGCTGTTCAAGTCCCAGATCTTTTTTCCTTGAAATCTTTTTACTCTTCCCACTCCAGATTTTAAGGAAAAAAATCCACGTTTTCCTTCCTTCAGGGGACATCCTGAACTTTTCCGTGTTGTCTCTCCCTGCAGCTGGAGTTCGTGGGGAAGTCAGGGGACAGCGGTGGGGGCACCTACACAGTCAGTATCCTTTGGGGGAACTTGGTATTCCCAGGCCAAAAACATTCCCAAGCTCTGGAATTGTCCTTGACCTCAGCCCCTACAGACCTGCACAAGGCCCTGGTGTCCCTGGCCACGGCCACGCTGGAGTCCATCGTGGAGGAGAGGTGACACGGGGACCCGGAGCCTCCCGGGCTCCTCCCAGCCCCTTCTGACATCCCTTCTTCATCCCACTCCTCCCGCACAGGTTTGGCTCCCGCTGTGCCAGGATATTCCGCCTGCTCCTGCGCAAGAAACACCTGGAGCAGAAGCAGGTGGAGGATTTTGCCATGATCCCAGCCAAGGAAGCCAAGGACATGCTCTACAGGATGCTCTCAGAGAACCTGGTGTCCTTGCAGGTGAGGGGTCTCCCTGGGATCCTGGAGAACTCTGTGTCCCCACAGGTGAGGGAGCTCTGGGATCCCAGAGATTCCCCAGGCAGATCAGCTGTCCAGGTGACAGGTGCTTCCTGGCACTTCCACCTGATCCCACCTGGAATCTGGACACAGGGAAAACTTTGGGGAGAGGGACTCCTTTGGGGGAGAGGACACAGGGAAACCTCTGGGGAAGGGGATGCCCCCACTCAGTTCCCACCACGTCTGCGCCTCTGCCTTTGAACAGGAGATTCCCAAGACTCCGGACCACGCTCCATCCCGCACCTTCTACTTGTACACGGTGAACGTGATGGCTGCTGCTCGGATGCTGCTTCACAGATGCTACAAGGTGAATCCCGAGGACCTGCCGGGCCCCAAATATCACCAGTCCTGGTCTATCCATGCAGTAGTTCGCAGGGAATCCAGGCCCTGCCGCCAGCTCCCGCTCCAGGGAACTCGTGCAGCCCCCAGTGCCGGAAGCACCACGTCCAGGTGTCACAGCCGCCTCCTTCCCGGTGCCACAGGGACGGCAGCAGCACCATTCTCCGTGTGTTCCCCCGTTGGGTTTTTGGGAGTGTAGGGTCCCTTGGTGCCCCCCAATACACCTGGGCTTGGGGCTCACCTGGTTCTGTCCCTCCAGAACTCCTTCCTACTCCAGGGTCCAGGCGTCACAGCCCCCTCCCTCCTAGCACCACTGGGGCGGCAGTGACTGCGCCCGTGTCCCCCCACGGGGCTCCTCAGCGCTCTCCAACACACCCATGCTGGGTACTCACCCGTTTCTTCCCCAGAGTGCGGCTAACCTGATGGAGCGACGGCAGCACGAGATGCGGGAGAACAAGTGAGCCCCGTGGCCGGGGGTGGCCTGGCGCGGCGGGCCAGAGCCGCCGCCACTGCCATGTCCACGCGTCCACGTTCTCTCCTAGGAGGCTCCTAGAGAAGTCCCAGCGTGTGGAGGCCATCCTGGCCTCCATGCAGGCCACGGGCGCCGAGGCGGCACAGCTGCACGAGGTCGAGGAGATGATCACAGGTCCCGAGCGGCAGCAGCTTGAGACCCTAAAACGCAACGTCAACAAGTAAAGGGGGATGGAAACAGGGATGGAGATGGGGGTTGGGGACCCTGTGGGGGCTGCCCATCACTGTCTGTCCCCTAGGATCGATGCCAGTGAGAACCAGGTGGATGAGACCATCTTTGTGCTGGAGTCATTCATCGAGAGCACCATGAAGAGGCCATGAGGGAACAGGACGGGAACAAGGACACAGACAAGGACAGGGATATGGATGGGCCCGGAGACCAGATGCCTCTGCCCACAGCACTTTTGCTGCTGAGGAGAATAAAGTAACAGTTGCTAATGCACCTGCATGTCAACCGGGTGCAGGGACACAGGGACAGACGGGCATGGGGACACACGGGACACGGCGGACACACAAAACTGTTCTTGTGCCCCTCCCCGGCATCACCTGTCCATCCTGGTGACTTTCATTTGAGAGTAATTGAACGTATTGAATTTTGAAGGTGGAATTCAAATGTCGGCTAGGGCTAGGGTTAGCATTAGGTACGTGCCATCGCACTTAGGATGGTGGCTGCAGAAGAAACTCATGGTGCCACACTCGAGGTTATTTGCCATAACCCGTGTGACATCAAACATACAAATGTAACTTGTCTATATAGATTAAACCATTGAAGGCTTGAAAAATGTAAGACAATATTATCTATATGAAATAAAAATAGTGTGTGTTTACCACTCTGTCCCACTCCCTGCCCCTCATTTTCTTATTCCGGCCCAGTGTCCTATTCCCCGATGCTCTTTCCTTGTCGCACAGTCCATTTATCTGTCCGTCCTTACCTTTGGAGTCAGATGAAGATTTGAGGTGAGCTGGGGCAGCGGTGTGGAGGAGCCCAGGGACTTTTCTTGTGGAGGGCGATAGTAACGTTTTCTGTTTTTGCTTCCTGGCTACCGCTAGCAGGTGCTGAGCTGAAGTTTGGAAAGGGCGGGTAAGCAATGAGCCTCGGCATTTACGAGGGAGGGGGGTGCCGGGGAAGGGGTAGCTTTTGGGACGTGTCAATGCAGTCTGAATTTTGTTCCTGAATTTTTGCAGGTGCTGAAGCGGATCGCGGAGAATGTCTCTATGTCCAGGGCCCCGACGCGATCTTTTCCATCGAGGATGGATTTTGTCTGCTCGTCTTCCGAAAGATAAGTATTGGGACCGGTGGTTGGGAGAAGGCAGTGCGTGCGGTCCCTTTCATCGGCCAGTCCCTCCCCAGAGCCCCTGTACCTTCCACAGTGCCCCCTGAAAAGAGGGCTAGGGTTAGGGGTTAGGG
>VZRR01003650.1:40561-117427 GCA_013398015.1 Oreocharis arfaki | reverse complement strand
TCAGAGGTCTTTTCCAATCTGATCCTAGGAGCCGTCTTGTACTGTGCATTAAGCTTGAAACCTGGGGACATACAGCTCAGCACACAGGCCTGAATGCTTGGTCTCACAAAACCAAAGCAAACACAGTAGTCTCAAGAGACAGGAGGATCCTACTTGGGAAGTGTAGCTCATGGTTATCTAGTTGCTGTAAACTATGCGTCTAAATAGGTCAAGTTATGGCAGGACAGGAGGATGAGGAAGTAAAACACTGACTAGTCAGAGTACAACTTTGGAAAAGAAAACCCACACTTCACTCGGGAGAAGGGGGCACAGTTGGATTAATGAATTGCCTGTTACATGTTCTGCAGAGTTAAATTTGACAGTTGCTGCTAAGGCTCTGTAGCAGGGATGTAGCAGGATGCTTGCTTGGAATGAGAAAAACAACTAGAACAATGACTATTGGAAAAGCTATCTGTGGTAAATGAAGAAGGGGTCATCATGCTGCTTTTGGTGCTCAATATTGCTGAAACCAGTCTGACTCATCAGTCCCGAAGTTAAACATCCTGGTAGTGAGATGAAGATGTGGTAGACCTAGTAAAATACCCAGATAAAGGAACAAGTAAGTGATACTCCTGATAATTTATCTAAAGTTGCTGAGCTGACACAGCTGACCTGTAGACCTATGATTGACAGTCAGTAACTTCATACTATAAAAGCCCAATACCAAATTTTAAGAGCAGGGTCTTCTAACATACCCCTTCTTGGAGTATATGTGTAGAGATTTCTCCCTTGACTGAGGATGCTGCTTAAGGTTGCTTCTCATGGCTGAGCAAAAGAGATTAGTCCACAGTCATTGGTATGGGTGAGTAACATCATCTCTACTTAATTGGTTTTTCCTAGCTTTAATACAATTGCTTTAAAACAATTGCTTCAATATCGCATCATAGTGCACTATAATAGCTGTTCTATCTCCTAGACTGTGTGGTAAATAATTGATTAAAATCTTTTTGTCCAATCATTATCATAATAAATCATACATGTTTATATATCTGGTTTACCATCCTTAAATGCTCCAGGAAAAAGTTGTATAAAGGTTCATTTACACCTATATAATCCTTTACACATAAACCACTGACAGTCTGGGACTAAGACTGGATCCAGCCGCATCCAGGCTCCTCTCTGAGAAGGATTTTAGAAAGCAAGGGGGCCCCGTCTGCACCTCGTGACTCAACGGGAGGGCTTCTTTAATAAACCTTGTCTAAAGCTCCCACTCTGCCTGTGACAGGCTCACAACACATGTTGTAGATTTTTCTTGCATGAGACTGTCAGACTGGTCTCAGACTCCAAAGATCTGTGTGAGTTAAACATCCCTCTGTGATGGTCCCCTTCCACTAGCACCCCTTCCCAACTCTTCAACTGATGGTGCCAATGTATTGCTCTGAAAGGGTTTGATTATCACACTACCTGACAGCTGTCTTCAAGGGAAAACAGCAAGTCTTGAACTTGCTATGCATCATCTGTGACTAGCTCAGTTGTAATCTGAAATCTGGAAGCGCTTGATGCCATCCCAAGACAGGTAACAGCTCAGGTAATAACAACTCCAAGGGCACATCCAAGTACAGCCAAGTAGAAGAAAGGATCCAGACCTCAGAGCAAAAGAGAGCACACTGCTAGATATACAGGTCTGCTTTTGTCAGTGAAAAGCTTTTGTAAGTGAACAGTATTAATACTTAAGCTCCCTCTGTGAATGTGTACACACTGTGCACCTACCAGTAGGAGTGAAAATAATTTGGTATACACCACTTACATTCTTCATGTTCTAGTGAAAAGAGGACAAACTCAGAAATCAAACCAAGCATTACCACTCTGTTACCAGGGGAAACATTATTATCCTTCTCTGCAATATGCATAAAGACCAACATAATAAAATAAATATGTATTTTGCAAAATGAAATGAGAAGAAAAGCACAGCAATATGGAAGAGATACAGAGTAGAAGAATTCACAGTCCTAGGTAACCCAAGTATTTTCCTTCTAGTCCTCTTCATTGGGAATACCTGTTCCACATCAGCCTATTTCATGAGCATTTTGGGGAATGCTCTTCTCTTGCGCATTCTAGAAAGCATGTATTCATAAAAGAAACTTTCGAGAGCACATACACAAAGTGAATATTAAAAGAGAAAGAATACAGAAGATGTAATGTCTCCTTCACAAAACAAACCTTCCACTAAAGTTTTAAGCAAGTTGCCTGGCCCACAGATCAGGCCTCCCCTGTTTAAATCCTGCTGACCAAATCTGTCAGAATGCACTACTTTGTTAGGACAGCATCATCATTCATGCACCTTTTTAATGGGATCTTTCTTGGTGGAACAAGGTAAGAGGTATGATTGTAGCTATTAAATTAGCATTAGGGTAGTCACAGTCTTGAAGGATTGGGTTGTCTTGTATCAGTTCCTGAATACAAAAGTCTTTCAAATAATTTTAAAGCAGTCACACTGCATACAGCAATCAGAACATGAAGCAAAGTCATTAAATGAGACAGTCTGTTTTCTCAAAAAAGTCTAAAGACAACTAGAAGACATTCATCTCAGTGGCTGCACCAAAAAAGACTAATGCAGAAATGGATTTATATTTTCATTCTTAAACAAAATAAACATAGAAACAAAAAACTATGTACGGAGAGTCAAAGATATATTACAGATGAGAAGGGCTTCCCCATCCTCTTCTCACAGTGTAAGAGTCCTTTCCATGTAACAGCTAAGTCAAAAGCATAAGTCACTGGAAAATGGAACTTGATAGACAAATACATGACAGGATGAGGCAAGACTCGATCAGTCTCTTAGGAATGAGTGATGTGCTATGAGGATAGTACAACCCACAGCTCAACAGTGATGTCTTGTAAACAATAAAACAAAGTGCTTCATTCTATGCCTTGAGGTTGTCTACAGATGCTGCTTTCCTACCCTGCCAACAGGACATTTCAGTAATTTGGAGAGCAGCATGCCTGAAGAGGTGGAGGTTCCTCTCTTGCTGCCGATTATATGTTTTTAAAGTCACTGCTGCTTCCCAGTTCGAAAACCCTTTATGTAAAAAGCCTGAAGAGGGAACAAACCAAAGACACTACATGAAAAGAACACTAGCTAAAGAATTCTGGAAGTTTAATCTCCTCCATCCTTATCTAATGGAAAATGGGCTACATAAACAGAGCAAGCTGATGGCCAGCAGGTAGCTTACAATGCACTTGCAGCCAACAGTGTCTGTATCCCACCCTTTATTACCTTTAATGCCAAAGGCCTGGGATGACTCTAGTTGCCATATGAAATTCAAGAGGAAAACCGACATTGGCACTTTTTCTTGCTATACCTATCTCCTGCCTGCTGGTGGGGATGGCCAAGTTCTCAAAAGGCTTGGGACATCCCTCTGCTGCCTGAAATAAGGGAAACTGATGTACACATGTAAACATGTAATTCACCAAGGGAAGGGCAATGATGCAATACAAACTATTTCATTACAGTGAGCAGGTCACAAGCTGTTGTGGAAGTTTAGGGTTTGTATATCAATTAGCCAGCAAAATGGCAGTCTGTTCTCTCACAAACCCAATTTTTTTTTTTTTAGAGATCAAGCTTCTGTGCATTCATTTGGAAAACGATCCTTCTTCCAAATGATGCTAGTTTACAGCTCCAGCCTCTTCACAGAGTCGTTCCACGTGCCCAGTCCACTCCTCCAGCAGCAATCAACCAAACACCATGAGGTTGGTTCTGGGTAGCACACAGGCAATGATTCTGCAGTAACAGTGTTCAGATAACATAGTAGCTTTCACTATAGGAAGAATCCTCTTCAGACTCCTCACTGTCACAACTGCTCCTTGACAAGATGGAGAAGGTGGAAGAAGGGACACCGTTGTCACTGTCTGTGGCTGGTTTCGCCATCACATTCTGTTTGTCTGCATTTAAAACACACAGATACAAACGTTAACTGTGACCACTGTACCCACAAGCGCTAAATGACTACCTGTCCTTGAAACTGTATTATAGCTTCTCACTGTCAGTTCGCAGAAGGTCTTTCAAGCTGCAGGACATAGGCCTTTTTATCAGTTTTCAGCATAAAAGAATGAAGGTATGGGGTTTATTTGTTTGCTTGTTTTCTTAAGTGTTCTATATGTCTTTTCCTATTGAGGTAACACAGATGAGGAGGAGACATCCTCCACCCCTTCACAGGTACACAACTAGCAATGGAAGTCACTAACTATTATAGTGCTTTACCAGGTAAGAGAGGGAAAGAAAAAATGTGGTAAGGGGCTCTCAAAAAGTAGTGATTGTTCAGGACACTTACAGCCTCATCAAAAGCTTCATCTGTTTAAGACTGCAAACTGTCGTTCAGGTGCCGGGGCTACTAAGACTCTTAGAAAGGTTTTTGGAAAGCCCTGACAGCTTCTCAAGTGCAACTTGAAACATTATTCTTCTTTCAGTAGGTATATTTCTTAAGAATTAATTTTAAATAGGCACATGGTTATCTTCAGTTCAATCAAAATGTTTCCACCACCGAACAAAAAGAGGCACAGAAACCATTTCACCTTCAAGCTGAAGCGTGTCACGGTCAATCTAAACGATTTCCTACTGGTAGTTATTTCTGGAGGTAGGCTATGAACTCATCTGCTTTTTGTTCAAACAAGGGTGAAGACCATTGGTTTAGCACACAGTAGGGTCCAATGAAGGCACCACTTCAGCTAATGCCCATCAGTTACCTGATGAGACACTTCAGGAGCACTGTGGCACTCTGCAGATGCACACATTGCACGAGGGCTGCCTCAGTTCCGCAGAGGTAAAAGCAATTCTTGCAGCTGAGCCAAGCAGCCTCTGAGCAATGCAGCATTTCCTGAGGGAATCAGACTGAGAGGGTTACACAGGTTATAATTTCAGGCTTGAACTAGCACTGCTTAGTGATGTCATTCTATGTCACCATTGTGCATCTGAAAGGTTTCAAAAGCACCTCTCTTTTGGTAAAAGGCTTGATACATTGCAAAATTAAGGATCATGCACTTATCTCTATAAAGAGAAAACAAGACAATTACTTAAGGGAACACAGTAATAGAAATTTAAGGGGTAGCAGGAAAAGGCATCTACATTTCAGCACCTAGATACCAGTGTCAAGTGCTCTAGAAACAAATTTAGAAGGAAGCGGGTTAGGAATAACCCATACTGGAGTTTTTATTAAAGCAATCTCCACATGCACAGTATTTTAGCAACAACTAGGCAAAATGTTATGCCTGTAAGCCACAGTGGCTTTAACTGCACAAAAATAAACATATCAGAGCAACTGTCAGTTCAGCCATACACTTAGATGGTATACCAGTGTCTCTTTCAGAGATTTCCTCCATTAATCTAGCACACAGAAAAAAATCAGAGCTTCTTGTCTGCTGTGTTTCTGTATTTATGTACTCTACAGTTTAACCAAAAGTGCCTGCTAAATTTTTCAAGGACCATTCTATATATTTTTGCTTTTATTTAGTGATCTCTTTGAAAGAGCACAACCTTTAACATGGTTAAATTAAATTGTCCCACCAGACCGTGGAATTCATAACAAAGTCTTTTTCTGAACTTTGTATTAATTTTGTTTTACTGTGCAGTAAAGCTAGTTACTCAAGACATCTCATTATTTTTTTTTTTTAGTGTTTCTACAGCATTCCCCAAGCATCTTCTTGGTATATAGGTGCCAAAGAAAGTTGTACAAAATAGAGGGAATAAGAGATTGTACTCATCATGCCACATCCACCCACCTCTCACCTTTCCGCTCTCTGATAAGGGTCAGGCGATGCTCTTTCATTTCCACATCCAGTTTCTCCACCATCCTGTTAATGCAGTTATCCAGCACCAGAGAGCGCGTCTTTGATTTGATCTCCTGCCTGCAGATAGGGCACTCCAATTTTCGTTTCGTCCATTCATTGATACAGTAGGAGCAGAAGCTGTGAGCACAGTTCAGAGTGACCGCCTGTGGAATGCAGCAGAAGGATACTGGTCATAGCATTCTCACACAGGCATTGTCAAGCAAAAAAATCCTGAACACAGGGAAATACTAGATGAATATTTTGTATAAGGAAAGGGACTGGAGAGCCTAAAGCCTTTAAGGCCTTCGCAGGAGTCACACAACTCTCCCATGCCAGAGGTCAGGCCAGTTTTACAAGTCATTTAATGGACTCATTGTAAGTCGTAGCAAGTCAGAAACAGACATAATGCAATAATTTTATTACAAGTTTCCCCAATTTGAAAAGGATAAATTATGGAAAAACTCAGATAACTGTAGAATAGCATCTTAATATACTGAGAATCAGAAATTGAAATTTCAGCTAGCTCTTAAACTGTTATAAGAAGGCTAACACAACAGGTCTCCCATAGTCAAAAATAATATAATGAAACTGACCTTATAGCAAAATATGAACAAAAATAATGGTCTATATGACAAGCATAGGCTATTACTTGTAAAATCAAAGGAAAACAGGCCAATTTCTCAAATAAAGTTTATCGGAACAAAATAAACATCTCAGGACTTGATTGAATACTGCACCTCCCTTCCTTTACTAACCTCTCCATATACCCAAACCTCACACAGTCCAACTCTAGTTAGCTTAAAGCAAGATCCACTACAAAATAATTCTTCCCCAAGCAGCTGCCAGCAGCAACTCAGAGCACCAGTTTAACAACCCACGCAAGTGCTCCAAACGTAGGTGCATTTTAGGATTAAGCACTCATGTCTATGCAGGTAGAGACATTAAAGCTGAATTTGCTGTCAAGCAAACAAGACTCAGGGCAGACAGAATAAATTTCTCAATCAACTCTTTCCCATAACTCACTGTGGGTCTGTTGGGACTGTTAAACAAGTGAAGTAAAGAAAAAGGCTTAAATATTGCTTTAATAGAACTACGGAAAGCTTCTCAAGTCTCTTTTTTACTGGCAAACCCATGCAGGTTTAAACATACCTCAATAAAGTGCTCAGAACAGATTGTGCACTGCAACTCATTCTCCAACACATCATTCATTTGATTCAACACCTCTTCTTTCTGGGCTCTCACTTTTTCCTTCTCCTCCTAGGGGAAAAGTACACACAGTTGTGTTTCAATAAGGAACAAGGTTTTTCTCAACTGGCAGGAAGTGTGTGTACAGGGGAAGAAAATCATACTGCAAATCTCTACATGTCAAGTGGAGTGGATATCTATTATATCCAGATCTGTAACCTCTCTCCTCTTTGTAGTCTCAGCAGCGTTGAGAATATTCCCACCCACCACAGAGAACTTGGAAGGAAGAACAGCAGCCATTACCAAAACTCCCTTCAGCCAAAAGGAACTACCAGCTGATCAATCTTTTCAGAATCTTTTTCAACCTGTTCCTGGCAAGAGTTTGGCTTTAATCAACTTTTTTTTTTTTGATGCCTGATATAAAAAGCTAAACACCCAACAGACAAAACACCTCAAATGTTAAAAAAAGGAAGCATTAAAGTTTAAAACATTTACTTGCTTTTAACAACCCAATACACTTTTTGTTTGCTTGTTAAGAGTTAAATTAGGCTGATTAGGCTAGGTACCTGCTCTGTCTTCTAAAAATAAGAGAAAAATTCTTCTAATTGAAGCTATAGTTGAAACAGCAACAAATTTCCAAAGATGACATTAAAAAAAACATAGCAAACTGTCAGTGGCAGATAATGTGATAATTTCTAAAAGTAAGACACAGGAAAGGATCTCCTTAATTATTTTCCACTCATCACTTTGTGTCAAGGGCAGGAAGAACTGTGGCTTATCTCATTCATTATTCAAATTCCATGTTGCTTCAGTCCTACACTCCCTTATACAACTGCTGTCACACTGCAGTTTTACTTGAATGTACTTTTAACTGAAAACGAAGAACCTCACATTTCAAATACTTCTGGTTTGTCGGTGGGTTTTTTCCTGTTGTTTTTGGTTTGGTTTTTTGTTTGTTTTTTAAAGAAAAGGTGCAATGGGCCTATTTCTCTTCCACAATGCACAGTTCAGGTACTTTGGGCTTCCTTTATGATCAAGAAAGATCTAGTAACAACTGTTCAACACTAATTTATGAAAAGGGCAAGATGCCTCCTCCCCCAGTGCTGGAAACCATAGTCAGCTGCCACCTCAAAACACAGAAATTCTGCACTATAGGAAGCCAGGCAGAGCCAAAACAAATGTTAAATAAACCATTTTCTCTGCTGCAGCATATCATGTTTCACTTATGAATAAAACTAAGAATGCAGTTATTCCTTACCTTCGTTTCTTCCAGTTCTTTATTCTTGGCTCGAATTATCTCCTCAAAATCTTTTTTATTACGATTCAGTTCTTCCATCAAAGCACGGTGCTGTAACAATACCACTCCAGAAGTTATAAGAGTGCCATTATAAGCTATCCTATTAAAGATACATGGTCATAGTCCTAAAATTCAACATTCTTATTTATCCTAATCTCCTCCTAGAAGAGCGACACATATGAGTTGAGGCGTTAAGGCAGTTTATCCTTAAAGTAAAATTGGGATGTCCTGCCAGTTATTTATGACCTTCCCAGTGCCATCACACTTTGCATTCCCTCTTCCAAGTTACTCTTTCACTTCAGTTAGCTTTTACAGTCACCTAAAGCAAAGTCTTTGTCTTCTACCAAGAGGCCACAGCACTTGGAAAGATTTAAATATCCAAGTTACACAGTTAGACCAAACCTAGATTCGTAATCACTTGCCTCTTGCAGGACCTGAGCCAGCTGCTCCTTCAGATTCTCTTCCCCTTGTTGCCACTTTTCTCCCTGGGTGGGGTAAGAAGTGGGACAAAAAAAAAAGACTTGAAGAACATAAGAGACAGAAAATTACTACTCTGCACACTCTCTTTAGAGGATATGCTTAAAGAAACAACACTGATTTTCAACAAATGGTGAGATGTTCCACTCTAGTGTAACACATGTACAACAGAAATTAGAGCTATCATTTATTGTGAACAGTTAAAATGGATATATCCCTTACAGTTCCGTATTTGGAATACCTCCACATTATTCTAGCTCAAAAGGCAGCAGCATATTCATAGAAGCAAAGAGATCAGCAACAGTTTAAAAGCTGCAACCTATCTTTGAGCACATTCAAAGAGGTCAGAGGTATCTAAAGCTCCAGGTAAACTTCCCATTGTTTCTAAGGACACAACTCCAAACTTTCTGTACTTCTGATACTGGTGTCTTGCCTTTAGCAGCAGACTTTAAGGAAGTAACTGATAAATTATTAAACTCACTCTAAGACGAATCCTTACTTTCTTTAAACCAGATTTTGAGCAGTCTCAAGTTCAAACAGATTTCGGTCTGTTACCAAAAAAGCAACTTGTCACATACACTTACTGCTTAAAGGTACTTACAGATTGCGTGAAAGGGTTTTTTGGAAGTAGGAAAAGAATCTCCCTCCCTCCAGGGATTAAGCCATGCAATATTTCATTGATTGTAAAGACAGTGCATTTGCCATGCAAACTGGGCATTATTTCAGCCATATACTGAGAGAAATTCACACAAAGTTAATACTTTTCAACCTGTCCTCTCCATAACCATGACAGATCAGGCAAAGACTTTCATTTTTTATTTAAAAACATGCTTCTTTACCAACTGAGATGCTTTATTTTGCACCTTTTTCCAAATTCCCCATGCAGCCAAATCTCTTCTGTCTCTGCACTTTCTTTTGGTCCATGTACTGTGTTACATACTATGTTAAATACTTCCATGAAAATTTTAGCAGGGGCAATTCACACAAACACTATTCATGTTACTGTATAGTTCAAGACCTATTTTGGATCAATGCCTTATACAAAGCATTCCATAAAAGTGAAGACACAGGCCAAAATTATTACCACCATTATACCTCTAGCTTCTGCTGCTCTTTACAGAATGTCCTCTCCAGCTCTTCCACCTGCTGCTGCTGATGCTCTTGTTCCATGCAGAGTTGGTTCTGCAACTCCTGCAGCTCCTGTTCCATTACCAGGATCTCCTTCTGATCACACTTCCTGTGCTTGCGCTTCACATTCAGAACTGCAGTCTGCTTCTCCTGCACTTTGACCTTTAATTTCATTGTATCTACTAGAGATTTCCTCAGCATTTCCAAGCCAGTCCATGACTCTGCAAGACTGGAGCCTTTCTGGTCCTTCTGGGGGACAGTCACAGCTTTCTTGGAGTGAAGAGGGCTACCAAGCACTGGAACACCATCCCCCCCACTGGGTCCAGGAGAAGGCAGCTTGACATCCATCTTCTCTGTTAGCCGTTTGGCCTCTTCTACCTGTCCCCACGATTTATCCAAAGGTTCACTGTCACAGGACATTCTGTCTCTTTTGCATCTGGAGTTTGAAGGGCCTTCTGATGTAGATGTCTCCAATTCCTCCAAACTAAATTTACGTTTAGTTCTTGAACTTTTAGCTTTCCCCAGGTCACTTCTTTGGGCTAAAAAAGGTCTTATTTTCTCCCATTCGTCTTGAATTACTTCATACTCATATTCAGCAGTCTCTCTGTTTTCCAAAGGCACTCCCAGCTGGATACGGTCTCCTTCAGCAATAGGATAGACTTTTGATGGATCCAGGCGCTGTTTGTTAAGCCAGACTCCATTTAGACTCTGCCAATAAACACAGAATCACCAAAATTTAATATGTAGTTACAGAATCCTCTACAAGTTATTTCTGGCAACCATAAATAAACACAGCCAACCTCTTCAGTGCTTCAATCAGAACAAGCCACCTCTTTAAATAAACCTTGCAATATCCAGTTCATTGGCTCAGTGTTCCACTTATTACAGTTACTGCACTGTATTATTTACTGCACATTATTCTTGCATTACAGATTTTGTGTACAAGTACCAAGGACAACATTTTGACACACATGCTTGTGCAGAAGGAAAACAATGAACTCTGAGGAGAAAAACCTGCACAAAAACTTCAGAAATAAGAACTAACTAATAAAAAGACTCTACAATAGATCATTGTCAGGAAGAGAATCTCCATCCCTCCTATATTGTCAGGAACATAGAATACTGCAGTAATTATTCTTGACAATTAATGTAACCTGAAATTCCAGAAAAAAAATAGGAAAGAAAAAGAACCATTGGTTATACTCCTTGAAGAACACAAAGTTTTCCATAAATACAAGAATATAAAGAAGGAAAATGTTCTTCTAGAGATAATGTTCAAAGCACAAAAAAGGTTTCAAAATTAGCTCAAGAAATAGTTTTCAAAAACAGCAAAACCAGTCTGTGCTCACGATGAACTGCAGAAACATTAGGAACTGACATATCTCAATGAGATTCAATGAAACAAGCTGACCAACTGGTCAACAGTGATAATTCAGAGAAAGTGTTAATAGTTAATCTATGGTAGATGTTTCCCATCATGCAGTACCATTAAGTTTTCAAGTTTATACATGTACTACAAGAGGGTTTTGTTTAAGAGCAGTGTAATTTTAATAGTAGCCACTCCATTCCTTTCTGACTAATCTGCTGTTGACCCAAACATCCTTCAAATCTGCATGACGTGTTGAACATTTTTGTTCTACCAGTGCTGTTTTAAAGCAAATTATTCACTTTACTGTTTTCAGACTGAATGAGAAAGTGGAGAGATCATGACATAAAAAAAACAGATTATTGAAATCAAAGTGAGGCCCAAGTGAGGACTTTGACATCAACATTTTATTCTAATCAGCTGAGAAGAACTTTCAGGAGAAACTGGTTTGAACACTACATGAAGCATGGTTTTTCTAACACTAGATTCTTGTTGATTATAATTAAAGCAATTCTGTCACTACAATAAGAGGTTGCACTTCATCCTTTCATTAGCACTACAAGAACATTATCCTTCTGAAAGGATAAAATCTTATGTTAAAATTCATAGGGTATTTTCTAAGAAAGCAACACAAAACAGGTTCACAGACTGCAAAGTGCCCTTGACAGGGCCACAATGGCCTGAAAAATGCTAAACCAAGAGGTGGATCTACATACAGAAGGTAATACAGTTTGCATCCCACCTGCAGCAGACTCAAGTTTTCTGCTGGAAGTGCACAACAGGCAAGACACATTCCCATGGACTTCTATCACACTATATCATAGTCCATACATTGCTAGATCCCAAACAATGGATTCCATTCAATGAATCTCAGAGTACAAGGTCTTCAATTGGTCTCTGTACCTTGTTATCTTTGACAGTCCACTGCCCTTCTGCATTCTGCTGGAAGACACAATGCTTACGAGAGATCATCAAGGGACAGGTTTTTGACACGAGCTGGTACGTGATATCCAATCCTCGGCCTATGGTTACCTAAAAATAAAGTAGTTTAGAAACTGCAATCAGCAATGACATGGTAAATTCAGTTTATGGCATTTCAATTTAATCTAGAACATCTTATGGCTATTTTAAAAATTCTGGCATAATATGATTTTTTTTCATTGAAATTTAAGAGTAGATAGAAAATGGAAGCTTACAAAGTTTGAAGTATTATCTCTCTCTCCCACCGAGGAAAATTTGATTTCTCTGAGGCACATTACAGCCTCGGTTTCATGGAAATCTTCCTCAGCAGCAAAGGGGCTCAAAGCCACTAACAAACCATCTGCGTCCCACCTCAGTCATTACCTAACCAAACACCATTTTTTTCAAACCAGCACTACTGTGTGTGGGTCTCAGGATTACTTCTTACCCTCTTCTTTTGCTGGTTGCACCTGTTCAACCATTTGTGAACAGGAAAGATACAGGAAAAAATAGCCCAGAAAACTGCCATCAAAAAAATGCACACTCAACATTGCCTTAAATACATGATATTGTACATCACACCATTGATCTTATGGCTCAGAATCTAAGCTGCATACAGCTCATAACCAGTAGTGAAAGTGATCTAAATAACTGTATTAGACTCTAATAGTATCTTCTGGAAGAAGGCACATAATTTAATTGTACCATTGCACAGTATCTTATTAAATCTCGTCTAATTTCAGATTGCCATTTAAAGCACATCCCTGCTCTCCCTCCTTCTGATGCCTCCTCTGCATGCTTCTCTTAATTCATCTGTGCACTGCATTACCTGAGCAGGTCTCACCTTGAGTTTAGAGCAAGAACTCAGACTCCCATGTCAAGTAACCAAAGGCAAGGAAGCAAACTAAGATGACAAAAGCACACTTAACCACATTGGTGCCTACCTCTTAAATGTTTCACATAGATTAGTGTTCTGTCAGCACGGATTGCATATGTAAGAGGTACAGAGACTCAAGTGGATAAAGGCTCCCCTCTTCAT
This sequence comes from Oreocharis arfaki, assembly GCA_013398015.1. Taxonomy (NCBI): domain Eukaryota; kingdom Metazoa; phylum Chordata; class Aves; order Passeriformes; family Paramythiidae; genus Oreocharis; species Oreocharis arfaki. The sequence continues at coordinate 104,173 of VZRR01003650.1, read as the reverse complement.
GGGGATTCAAACACAAAATCAGCTTTGCACTTGTTCCTGCAGTGGCATCCTCAGGGTCCAGTCACACACATCTGCAGAGCCTCACACCAATACAAGCGAGAGCAAGCAGGGCCAGTCACAGAACTCCCCCTCGATCAAGTTCATTTAGCAAACAGGGGTCCAAGATGTTACCACTCGCCTGCTGGAGTTCAGTGCTGCTCACAGCAGTACTGGCAAGTCACAGCACATCCCCACACCTCAGCAGCGTCCTTTGGCACCGAAGTGGTCACAGCACCAAGCCTGACAGGGTTCAAGAAGTGTTTGGACAACACTCTCAGGCATGTGGTGTGATTCTTAGAGCTGTCCTATGCAGAGTCAGGAGCTGGACTCAATGATCCTCGTGGGTCCCTACCAACTCAGAATATTCTATGATTATGATTTAAATCCCCAGCAAAAGCAGTTTGTGCTCTGTGGCCTGGCACACTTACAGCACCAGAATGGCATCAGCCCCCCTGCTGCCTGTGACAACCACTGTGCAGACAACGAGAGCAGTAACATCTCAAACTGGATTCTCTGCACAATTATCAGTGCCCTGGCTGCAAGTTCTCCAGATGTGTTACTTCCAGTCCTTCACCGAGCATATCTGCACACCTCAGGGCTTCAAATACATGATGGGAGGGTAACAAAAGTATACGTTTGCTTAAGGATAGATGCCTTTTGCAGTATGTGAGCACAAAGGCATTGGCCACAGCATCACCCACACCACCTAACTACCTGTCTGGTTTTGACCACCAGAACAGCAATCACTTTACACTGCCCCAACCTCACCACACGTCTTTGTCTTCTGGGTTTTAGGGAGGAGTACCAAGGCCCATTTTTCAATTAAAAAACAGGATCGCTGAAAAAACGGCTATTCCTGTACCGCACAAAAACATAACCAAACAATTTAAACGTGACCTCGTTTACACCTGAATACCGTACGCACTGTTAACCTCGACAAAGCATCGGCTTGTTACTTGGGCTACGGACTCCCCTCATCCTCACTTACGGTACCGTCACACGAGCAACTCTATCGCAACACAACACAGAGTTTAATGATATAAACAAGCGAAGGCTTGGCCAAGGCGACTCCAGCACTTGGGCCCACCCTCTCCTCCCTCGGGCGTTACCGGGGCTGAGCGGCGCCCGCTCGGGCGGCTCGGCGGGGAGCAACTCAGACCCCTCCGAACGGCCACGAACGGCGGCTGCTCCTTAAGCGGGACGAGGCGGTGCTTTTTCCTCCTGGGAAGCGCTCTAAGAAAACACGAGACCCCCGAAACTGCGCCCCGAGAGCCGTGCCCACCCGCCCGCTCTTGAGGGGCCGGAGCCCGGCGCGGCTCACCTGCGTGCCGGCCTCCAGCAGGAGCCAGTCGCAGCTGGCCCCGACTCGGCGGAGGCACCAGGCCAGGCGCGGCCCCCCGCCCACCGCCATGGCGCGATCGCTGCGGCGGCGGCGGGGACGGCGCTCGCACGGGACGCGATGGGACGGGGCGGAGCGGCCGCCCCTGAACAGGCCCGGGCCGCGACCAGAGCCCGCGCGTGCGCCGCAGGAGCCCGCAGGGACGATGGCGCGGTGCTTTCCNGGCGGTGCCGCCTGCCCGTCGGCGGGGCAGATCCGCGCCGCCTTCCTGCGCTTCTTCGAGGAGCGCCACGGCCACCGCCGCCTGCCCTCGGCCCCCGTGCGGCCCCGCGGCGACCCGCGCCTCCTGTTTGTCAACGCGGGCATGAACCAGGTGCTCTCTCCGCTCCCGCACGTCCCCTCCTCCGGCTCCCCGGCGCTTCCGAGCTTCCAGAGGAGCGCGGCCCGGCTTGGGGTGCTCCCTACCAAGGAGGTCTCCGGCGCGCTTTGGGCTGCCCGCGCCGCCGCCCTCCTGGACGCCTCTCGTAGTGCCATGGTGCTGAGGGAGTCTCCCTCAATGGCCATAGTTAAGAACTGTCTGAACACAATCCTGTGCCGTGTGTTCTAGAACGAACTTGCTTAAGCAGCGGGGTTGGACCAGGTGACCCACTGTGTTCCCTTCCAGCCTGACCCTTTCTGTGTTTTAGGAGCCCCAGGCGCAGCCCCCTGTGCTGGGTGGCATCTGTCAATAGCGGGTGTCTCTCATTTCCAGTTCAAGCCCATTTTCTTGGGCACGGTGCACCCCCGGAGCGAGCTGGCCCAGCACCGGCGGGTGGTGAACAGCCAGAAGTGTGTGCGTGCCGGGGGGAAGCACAACGATCTGGAGGATGTGGGCCGAGATACGTACCATCACACGTTCTTCGAGATGCTGGGGAACTGGTCCTTTGGGGATTACTTTAAGGTGAGGTGATAGGAGTGAACTTTTTCTAGGGGAAAACACAGCCTTTCTTTCGGAGCTGTGCTGTAGTGCCGTAGTTTTGTGTGCAGGAGGTGTTTTAGTAAGGTCTGAACTACTTCCTGGGAGCTCTGTGGCCTGGAGCAGAGGTGGTCAGCTGGTGGGCTCTGTCACTAAATGTGCCCTGCAGACTCTCAAAGCACTCAGCCTGTTGAAGCTGTGACCAACATATAAAAATCAAAATTTTCTGTGAGAATGCTGGTGTTGACCACTTATTATGGTGAAAAGAGGTTACCAGTTCATTTGATGCTTATTACTAGAAGGTTTGAAAAGGGAAGAAGAAAAAAAGATGCTAGGTTTTTTAGCTGGCAGNTTATTACTAGAAGGTTTGAAAAGGATGCTAAGTTTTTTAGCTGGCAAATACATTTTTCTTTGGAAATCCATGTAACTCTGCCAATAAGCACATAGATGCACACCATGCTTAAGGTCTCACAACATTTTAGGAATGTCAGTTTTCCACTGGCAGCAGCAAGCTGTATCACTCTCCTGACCCTCATCCTGCTCTTTGCAGTACACCTGAAAATTAGAAAGGGAGAGAAACAGCTGAAATTGACTTCTTTGTTGTTTGACTCCCATTCTAAAGACCCTTCCTGAATTACTGTGCTTTATTTATGTTCCTTACCTGCTCAGGAGGAGGCATGTAGCATGGCCTGGGAGCTCTTGACAGAGGTCTATGAGATCCCCAGAGATCGTCTCTACGTCACCTATTTTGGTGGAGACCCCTCGCTGGGGCTGAGTGCAGATGAGGAGTGCAGGGACGTGTGGCTCCGCCTCGGGTAAGTGTGTTAGAGGAGAGGTTCTCAGCAGCAGGTGCTGACATTTCACTTTCCACAATTTTGCATTTGCTTTTCAGTTCATCAGCTATAGGGGCCAGAGATTATGTTTTAAACCCATTTTGTTTCTGGTTCTTTGAGCTGTTAAAAGTCAGCTGGGCTCTGAGCTCACTGTGTCTCTTGAACTTTTGGTTCATTCTCAGATAATATTGATGGGGGTGGGTAGGTGCCTAAAACTGGCTGGCCTGGTGGAAGTGTGTATAGGATCTCCAATCCTTTGCTTCCTCTGCATCGTGAGAGTACATTCTCCTCTGAAAGCTAGCAATGGCTGCTTCAATGAGAGGGTGCAGGCATTTCAGAGAGCACTGCTGTGCTTTGGAATCTTTTTCCAGTCTGCGTATAGGCTTTGAACCCAAGGCAGCCAGCTCTGTGCCACTGATGGTATTCCAGTCTTGCCTGTGCTCCAAGGAGCAAGGTGCTCCACAGACCCAGTGGAGAGCCTGTCTTGGTCAGCAGGGGACAGGCTGTGTTTGCCAGCCATTCTGGGCTGAGACTAGGGTGCTGTCTACTTTGGCCCAGCTTAATCTTGCTAAGGAGAGTAATTCGGTGTGAACAGAATCAGAGGAATTCTAATGTGCTTGCTTATTGAGTCTGTAGTAGGAAGAAAGGATTCCTTTCTTCCAACTTTGTCTGTGATCTAGGCTACTGTGTGGTTTGTGTGTATGCCTCAGCACTGCCACCTCTGTTGTTTGCCTTTCCAGGGTGCCTGCCAGTCACGTGCTTCCTTTCTCATTGAAGGACAACTTCTGGGAGATGGGGGACACAGGTCCCTGTGGTCCCTGCACAGAGATCCACTATGACCACGTGGGTGGTGGCAGAAATGCTGCAGCACTGGTGAACCAGGGCAGCCCCGATGTAGTGGAGATCTGGAACTTGGTCTTCATGCAGTACAGCAGGTATCAGGCATCTCATCTGAACTCCAGAGCCTTTCACCCTAGCCTGACTCCAAAACCATGTGTGTATTCTCAGACTTATCACTGTTTTCCTGAAGGTGGCAATACCAGGAGCAGGAGAGAAGCTATGGAGATTTGTCCAGCATGGCTCTTGGTCCTCTTTGCTTTATTTCCCTGCCTTCTTCAACCTTCTCTGCCTATTCTCCCTTAATGCTACATTCCAGAGATCTCTTGAGGTCTGCAGCAGCCTGGAGGAGGAGGAGAAGGCCTTTGGCCCTGTTAGGGAAGGCCATTTTCCTTAACATTGCAGCCTGTCCTGATTATGTGACGGTCAGATCTTGGCTGCCTGACAGGGCCAAGGCAGGCTCCTGTCAGTCTCGTCCCTGAGCTTCCTTATGCTGGGTCACCCACTGTTTCCATCCCTTGTCACTTTCCCATTCTCTTTGATTCACCTGTTCCTTTTTTTTGTCCATGAACTGATCCTTGCTTCTCTTTTGCCTTTTTTTTTTTCCTGCCGGGCTGACAGAGAGGTGGAGGGGAATCTCCTTCCCTTGCCACAGCACCATGTGGATACAGGAATGGGTCTGGAAAGGCTGGTGACAGTTCTGCAGAACAAACGCTCCAACTATGACACAGATCTCTTCACTCCCATCTTGGATGCCATTCACAAGGTGATGGTGCTTCCCTCAGAGTCACAGCCAAGCAAAATATCCTTGAACACAGACTGCTTGCTAGGTACCGTAGTACAGCCTTCTCTGCGTGTTACTGAGCAGTGTTTTGGGACAGGTTATGTCCTTCCAGGTCCAATGCGGTGTTCTAGAAAAAAGGGAGAATTCTAGGTTGGAGATGTGCTGGAATATCGGCACTGCTCATTCGTTTTTCCTTTGAAGTGTCCTAAATTTCTCAGTGCCAGGGCATTGGCTGACCCATGTTAGGTACGGAAGTCTTGGTCTGTAGTGGCGTGGAAGGATTTAATGAGTACATCTTAGGTGCACGAGGTTCAGAGGCAGTTGAAAAACATGATGTCAGGCATGGCTGGCTGCTTCTTGCATTGAAACTTCTTCAGCAGCCATTACTTTCTGCTCATGTGTCTCTCTACTTTCTCTTTTAGGGCTGCAGGGCACCCAGATACCAGGGTTTGGTCGGGGATGCTGATGTTGGGCGTGTGAACATGGCCTACCGCGTGGTGGCAGATCACGTGCGCACCCTTTGTGTGTGCATCACTGATGGCGTCTACCCAGGCTTCTCTGGAGCTGAGTAAGGACATAAGGAAATGGCATGGGGTGGAGAGAGTTAGGTCTAGAAAGGAATATGAACAGCCAGGGAGGAGGTTCTGGTGTGGGCCCAAAATAGGGAGTGCGTGAGCTTTTGGGGAGGCAGGAAGATGAGAGCCAGGAAGGGGTTCCAGTCTGCAGACTTCCCCTTGGATGGGTGTAGAGTGTTGGGAGCAGCTGGCCTGTGTTGATGAATCAGACCAGAGGAGCTGGGGGATGCTGGATGTGGGAGCTGGGCAGGGATGCTCACAAAGCTGCCAGACGAATCCTGCTCTGTTTTCAGACTGGTGCTGCGTCGGATCCTGCGCAGGGCTGTACGCTTTTGTGCTGAAGTTCTACAGGCTCCACCTGGGCTCCTGGCCTCCCTGGTGCCTACCGTAGTGGAAGTGCTGGTGAGTAAAACTGCTGTCTTGGGGGGAAAAGGTCATCACACTTGTCCTTTTCAACCCCATGTCCCTTTTCTGCACATTGTCAGGAGTCAATCTTGCATGTGAAGGAGCTCCAGGAAGGTGTACCTGATGCTATGCATTCCAGCATTAAAAATCTCTTGTCCCCATATCACTTGTGATGGGAGGGAGGGGGCCTAGTGTCATCAATGGTACAGTCAGCACAAGCATGTGTAAGTGTATGCGAGTAACCTCTGTAATGTTTGTGACATGCTGTGAGATCCTCTGAGGAAGATGCTGAGGATGTTATCACTAACTGAGGCTCACTTCAACAGGGAGATGCTTATCCAGAGCTGACGAGGAATGTCAACCAGGTGAGCAATGTGGAATCTCCCGTCTCATTATCTTTGTGAGGCACTGCTCTCAGGGCCAGAAATCAGCCCATCCTTGGGACTTAGCTGGAGGAGTTTTCATCGCCTCCTCTGTAACCATGTTCTCGTGGGTGGGCTGAGATGTGCTGCGCACAAAAAGTATCTGTGGCAGATTTCCATGTGGGAGCTCCAGTAGAGCCATACCAGGGACTGCATGTCCTGTGTAAGCTGTTGCTCTAAAAAAGCTCCAGTAGCTTTTTTTGTTGAGTGTAAGTACAGCCTGTCCTCGCCCGGGTACCCCTTGTCTGAAGTGGAATGATGTTTTAAAGTCCCAGTTTGCTTCCACTGACAGCAACTTCTCTGGCTGTTCCAGACATATGGTTGTAATTGGGTCACAGATATGGATGCCCAATAGGGAACATTTGTCAGCTTAAAGCCTTCCCCGCATGGATGGTCAATATTTCTGTGACAGGAATGGTGACAGGAGGCACAATGACTTTGGCACTGTTCAATGATGCATCAGAGCCGTGTTGTGATGGATACTTGCAGAACAAAAAGGCTGGTTGATATGCTTTGAGCTGACTGAGCAGGGCTGAGCTGAGCTGGGGAGATCCCTGAAATGTTGTGGCTAACCCTTCTTCTGATCTTTGGGCAGATCAAGGATATCATCAATGAGAATGAGGCTGCGTTTCTGTCCTCCCTGGAGCGTGGGAGGCGCATCATCGAGAGGACAGTGCAGCAAATAAAGCCCTCCACAAATTTCCCGGGTGAGTGTCCCTCCTCTGACAAGCTGCACTTAGGGACAGTTTGCTCCAGGTCCTCAAAAGCATTGCAGTCAAAACTGGTGGATTTCTGCCTGCCCTGCGTTTTCCGTGACCGTCTAGCCCCAGACAGAGGAGCAGATGTTCCTTTCTCCAGATTGCAGTTGTTTTCTAGTACTTTGTCCTCACGACAACCTAGGCACCAGGCAAGTTAGAAACATTCCCTTGCTGTTTTATTGACTGGTCAACTAGGTCCTTATAAGAGACAGATGAGAAGAGTAACACAAGGCCCAACCACTGCAGCTGCCTGTCTAGATGTGCTGCACTGAATTTTATCAGGAATGGGGGTGTGGAGCATCCTTAATACTCAGTCCCATGCTAGAAGAACTGCATGGCTTCTCTTCCCTGTTAACTGTTGCACACAATACAGGTGGATCCAGTAACCAAAGCACACACTAGATTGGTCCCATGCAGACAAATCTTGAGATGCCTTTGCTTTCTGCATTGATGCAGAGTTCTTGTCCTTCTTTTTGTCTTACAGCTGAAGTAGCCTGGTCTCTCTATGGGAGTTTGGGATTCCCTCTGGATCTGATTGACTTGATGCTTGAAGAGAAGGGAATCAGTTTGGATTCAGCTGCTTTTAATGAACTTGTCCTGGAAGATGCAAAGGTAAGAGGGAGACCTACCTTGTCAGAATAATTCAAAGCCTTACCTGTCTCCTGTGAGCATGAAAGCAGGATCCTTTCACTGCTGAGGCTCTTCAGAGCACCACAGGGCTACCTGCCTTCTCCCTGAAGGGGAAGTGAGTCTGAAATAGCAGTGTCATCACAATCCCCTTGTTTCTGAATATGAAACTGAATGTGGGCTGGCGATTTTGTTCAGGTATTTTATGATGCTGATTATTGCTGGAGTGAAGGTTATAAAGTATTTATATAGGTTGAGAGAGCCCTCTGTCAGTCGTGTAGTCCAGCTTCTCACTCAAAGTAAAACCAGCTTAGACGGCCCAAGCAGCAAATTATTTATGAAGAGTTTACAAAATCTCCTTGGTCTCTGTAGTGCTGAAATACTCGCACTGCCCACCCACCACCACTGCTCCCCAGTGCAGTAATTGGTTGGAGGCCTTGGTGTCCCGAGCTTTAATGGCCTGGAAGCTTCACAGCTGCACAGCAAGCTGTGCCAGGAGGGATGTGTCAGCAGTTGCTTACAGCCTGGCTCAAGGCTAGCACAGAGTGGTACTGAGCCCTTGTGAGGTTTGAAGGGATGGGGCTGGTTAGCAGTATCCTATATAAGCCTGGATCTGAACCAGCCTTTTCCATGAAGATGGGAGAAGTCATTCCTAGCCTTACAGCTCCAGTTACCCGTCGCTTGCCCCCAGGTATCTCCCATCTAACCGTGCCTTTGCTCTGCTGCAGCGGAAGGCTGGCGGCCCACAGGCGGGACAGCCAGGGAGCACCAACACCCAGCTGGACGTGCACTCGCTGGCTCAGCTGCGGAGCAGCAGCGTGCCTGCCACCGACGACTCTCCAAAGTACGCCTACACGCTGGGGCAGCACGGGCAGTACGGTGAGTGCCTGGCCCACCTGCAAGGCAAGCTCTGCTGCAGTCCCTCACGTGACTGCTCTTGCTGCCTAACCTTGTGCATGCACAACGTGTACTTCGTGGTCCAAACCTGCCCGCCTTGCTGCCACACCTTTTCCGTACCCCTGTACCTCATCCCAAACTAGGTGCTTTTCATAGTGCTTAGTTCTTTTCTTAGTGCTGCACCACTGGGTGCAGTGGTGAAACAGGGACTGTTGCTTTCTTCCAGAGATAAGTCTGTCTCCAACAATTAGGCTTCTGGGTGTGTGGGCTCAGGAGAAGGAGGGGTAATTACGCAAAGGGATTAGGTGGTTGTGTGAAACTGTGCCCTTGCTGTTTCCGTGGCAGACCACTAGGTGCCAGCGCAGGCTTTTTGTCATCTAGGGTAACTGAGGTTGCTGATGCTCTACGGAAGGCATGAAGATAAGCCACAGGGAGCAAGAGGTGGTGTGGCTGTCACAGACAGTTAGAGATGGCCGTGTACAGCCGACTCCCTTTTACCCAGTGTGCCGGTGGCAGCCCACGCTAAGCAGAAAGTGAGGCAATTCAGGCTATATATACTACAGCAAGAGCACAACAGAGGAAAAAAGCCTAGCAGTGACATTGGCTGAAATCTCCAGGCTAGAACTGTACCACCTTCTCAGCTTGTGAATTATGGAATAATCCAGGTTGAAGGGGATGTCTGGATGTCCAATTTCTTGATAAAAGTAACATCAGTTTCACAGTTGGATCACGTTACTCAGGGCCTTGTCTGTTTAAGTTTTCAGTATCTTCAGGGACAGAGATCTCTCTGTTCCCTGTTCTTTATCACTCTTAGTGTGTAAGGTTTTTTTTTCTTTACGTACAGCCAGAATTTCCTGTACTGTAGATTTAGTCTTCCAAATGCTAAATAGGGAGGAATAACCTCTTTCTCTGACCTGCTGGCTTTGTTTGTGTTCATACAGCCCAGCAGGCAGGTGGCCTTCCTTGCTGCAAGGGCACCCTGCTGGCTTGTGTTCAGCTTGCTCCTGAGAGCCTAAGATTTCTGTCAGTCCATTTCTGTAGACTGCTCAGATGCCTTCAAAAAGCAGTCCAGTTCTTCAGCGTATCAGCCAGTCCCTGCCAATTAGGTGGGATATGGCTACATCTCATTTTGTCATGGACAGTCATTAATGAAGGTGTTAAGTGGTGTTGTCCCTTACTACCAGTAGCTGAATATCATTGAACATTGAACTACTGAGCAATTCTTGCTGGGGCCTCCTGCCCAGCCAGTTACACACTCACCTTATGGTCCACTTGTCCATAGTGCCCAAGTCTGGGTTCAAGGATGGAAGAGCATGTTAGAAGCTTGCTGCATCCAGGAAGGTGACATCCCTGCTGTCTCCTATCCAGAATGTCTGTCATCTCTTCATAAAAGTCAGTCAGGTTTGCCAAGCTTGCAGTGTAGCAAGATGCAGATGTGTCTGTGCCACATTTTCTTCTACCAGGCTCATGTGGAGCTGGATTGGTTGTCCCTGCCTGCTTAGCTGCTACTCAGCAGTTCTGTCATTAGGTAAGTGAGGGGTGACTTAGTTCCAGTCCTTTGTCTTTTCTGCCAGTAGCTGTCCCTCTCCCGCCAAGGCAAAGTGCCAGCTTTCAGTATAGCCTGGGTGTTGGTAGGGTTGGCATGGGGAAGTGATCCCTCCTTTCCTGTTGCAATCTGACAGGGTGTGTGTTCTAATTGCCGCTGTCTTCTTCCCCCTGACAGAGTTCAGTCCGTGCCAGGCCACTGTCCTGATGCTGTACAGAGATCAGTCTCTCCAGAAGGAGGTTGGGGCAGGGCAGCGCTGTGGTGTCATCTTGGACAGGACTAACTTCTATGCAGAGCAGGGCGGGCAAGACTCTGACCAAGGCTACATGATACGTTTAGGACAGCAGGTAAGGCCCTTTGCTGCCTAAACCAAGGCTACCATGGGTTCTGAGGCCAGGCACAATTCCCCAAGTGATAGATTTACTGTGTAATTCACAAGCTGCTGACTCTTGACAGTTACCTTGGCTTAGAATCAGGGTTGGTGGGGTAGGGCAGAATCAGCAGTAACTTCACAGAGGTGTACTTGCTGCTCTGGTTGTCTCTCACAGCCCTTTGCAATTTTGTCTTGCTGAGGAAGACTAAAGTCTTCTCAGGTCTTCCTTCAGTGGCTGCTTTCTTGCCAGCTGGGGTTGTAATGCTGGGAGAAGGCAGTCATTGCTCAGAGAGTATGTGAGCTGAGTAACTTGTCTCTGGTCAGTCCTGGACAGCTGCAAGCAGTGCCCAGCCTGAGACCCAGTGCCAAATCTCTTATTCCTCCCCAGGGCGTCAGGGAGGGTCTCCACTTCTGCAGCACATTCCTTCAGCCTTGCCAGAGGGAGAGCTTTGACCCTGTCCTGGGAAGTTACATGGGGTGCAGCTTTTTCTCTTTTCCCCATTCCAGCTCTTGACAATCACCTCGGGGCCTTTTTAGTCTTGCAGAATGTGACAGTGCCTTGCTCAGCACTTCTCCCCAAGCTGAAGTGAGGGTCCAGTTTTTGTTGCCATCCCAGTGAGGCAGAAATGGTACCTTGGATGCCAAAGACAGGTGCCTTGGGAGATGCTATTTTCTCATGGATGAGCATACTTGTTAAGAAAATTCATCATCATGGATGGCAGTATTGCCTCTCCTCTGCAAGCTGGCAGCCTCAACATATTGTGTAGTGAGTGGCTGGGTACAGGGAAGGTCTGAGACCCTTTGGTTATGTTTGCAGTAAGCTTCTCTCTGCTTTTCCCACCCCATCCCTGTCTTTCAGGGATTGGTGGGAGTTGTGTTTCCCAGTTGCGTCAAGCAGGTACATAGCACGAGTATTTGGATCTTCCCTGTGTCCTAACTCATCTTTCTGTCTCTCTGCTCAGGATGTACTCTTTCCTGTAGAGTCAGTTCATCTCTGTGGCGGCTACGTGATCCATGAGGTCACTGCTGTGGAAACCCTGCGTGCTGGTGACCAAGTGCAGCTCTTTGTGGATGAGGTGATAACTTACTTACTGCTCTTAACCTTTTCCTTGTGATGTCCTGAGTAACCTGGGCACAGCAGATCTTTGTCCCTTGTATTCTTGAGGCTGTTCTTCATCGTAGTGTGCAGTGGGAAAGAGACATCACAACTGACTCTGTAATCTTTGCGAGCCATTGGTCTGTCTAAAAGTATCCAGCCTGCCTTTTACTGTTTTTCAAAGATGATCCCATGGAAAAGGGAGTTAGATCTGCCCTGTCATGTAACTCATCTGGCAGCTGTACTACCCAGTGGTTTTCCTCCATCTTCTCCTATCCCCTCACATGCAGCCTTTTCCCTATCTCTTCGTGCCACGCCCTGCTCCCCTGAGCTGTGGAGAAGCAGCACTCCGTGCTGACAGATGTGTGCTTTCAGGCGCAGCGCCTGGCCTGCATGACGAACCACACCGCCACCCACCTGCTGAACTTCGCGCTCCGACACGTCCTGGGTGACAGCGCCGAGCAGCGGGGGTCCCATGTGACAGCAGAGCGCCTGCGCTTCGACTTTGATACCAAGGTGACTCTGCAATCCAGTTTCCTAGTTCTCAGCAGTACCAACATTGCAGTACTGCTCTTCCCTCCAGGGATTTTTCCCCTCTCGCCATAATCACTCCTTCAGAGACAAGTCACGTTTCATCTCAGTAATGAAGCTTGGTCCTCTGGGCATGACTGAGTCTGCTTTGCGTTGTCCTGACCCTGAGCAGGGCTTGCTGAAGGAATGAGTGGGGGTCAGAAGGGAGAGGACTTAGCAAGGCCAGTGGTCATGGGACTGACACAAAATAGTGTAAAGGGGTCTTTCAGAGATGGTGCTTGGCTGGGGCACATATCTGATGCCAGACATTCAGGTGAGAGCATTTGTGGAGCTTTGGGTCAGGCTGAGTGCTGGCCCTGGTAACCTGTTACTCATTCCAGTATCTCTCTTGAAGACTTTGGCTGATGCTCTTGCATCAAAAATCCTTATCTGTCATGGGAGGAGAAGGTGGAAGGGCCATGATGTTCACAGTTCCCTTTTACAAACAGAAGATGAGATGCAGGGGAAGAGTGGTGTGCCCAAGCTGAGTCATCTGGTGGCTCTGCCCCAGTTCTCCCTCCTTCATTCTCTAGCTCTCAGGAGCCTTCTCCTGAATGTGGCTGATTTGCTTCCTCAGGGCCATGTGACCGTGGAGCAACTACAGCAAGTGGAGCAAGTGGTCCAGGATCTGATCCAAAAAAATGAGGTGGTGCATATGGCTGAAGTCCCCCTCACACTGGCAAGAAGAGTTCAGGGGCTCCGTGCAGTGGATGAGGTATGACGGGATGGCAGCACACATCTTTCTGAGCCTTCTCCTTCAGCAGGAATCGTCTGGGACATGAGATGTGGACACAACATGTTTCTGCAAGGGAACTGTCTCCCAGAACTCAGAAGGGAAAACAGGACAGAGATGAGATCTCAGGACACTGTGTTGTAAAACATGGAGACTGGTGATGCACAGGCTTTCTGTTCATGCCTGTGGACCAAAAGCCTGTCGTGTCACCAGTTGTTTCTTTCTCCCCGTTGCTGGCTGGTTGTGGGGGAGAAGTAGTGCTGCCCCTGACTCAGGGGCTGCTCTAGAGTAGGGGAAAAATGAGGCAGACACCTGAAGCCATGTAGTTAGTCTGTAAGTGCCCCTGAACGACCATGTTGTTAGCTGCTGATCCCTGTCTCCTCTGTCAGGGGTATCCAGATCCAGTGAGGATAGTGTCCCTGGGGGTCCCTGTGGAGAATGTGCTGACCTGTGACTCCGAGGCTGCAATGCAGACCTCTGTGGAGCTCTGCTGTGGGACGTAAGTGACTTTTACTTGCAGCCAGAAGGCATGTTCGTGGGCACTGGTGGCTGAGGTAGAAACATCACCACAAGCTCAACTCCCTGTCCCTGTGAAATTAAGTTTCCTCACTGGAAAAATATTGTGAGGACAGGATGGGCTAGTTATGAAGCTTTGGAAGTGCCAGGGTGGGCAAACTTTAATGAAATGCACAGCATTGTTCCTTACTTCATAGTCTGAAAGCAACCTGGAAGCCACAGAGCACCAGCAGAGTGTGGGAAAGGTGTGTGTGAGCTGTCACACCAGGGTTGTGGTGCTTTGCCTTTGGGGCTGGAGGAGGGCTGGGGACCCAGCTGGAGCCTCCCATTCAGCTGTGAGAACTTGAGACTGCTCTGATTATTTTAATGAATTATCTTCACCCTCTTCTGCTTTTAGCAGTAATGAGAGTAGAAGAAAAGTTAATCAATCTTAGGATATTGCTGACACTAAAAAAAAAAAAAGAAGGAACAAACTGGCCTTAGAGCAGACAGAGCTGAAAATAAGCAATTTTCTAGCCGTGAGATCTTCTTATGGGTGTAGTGGGACAAGAAACTGCATGAGAGAAGGGGTGGTCAATTCTCATGAAGCTGTCTGGAATGATTACTTGTGGTAACAGAACCCAAGACACCGTAGTTTTGATATTCAGTGTTGAATAAACAAGAAGGGAGAGGGAGGTTGTCAGTGTCCTGAGACTGCACAACTATCCTTTGTCTGGAGTCTCCTGGCCAGGCTGTGAGCTGACCTGACAAAAGGGTGGTGGAGTAGCAGCTGAGTAGAAGAGCAAAATGCCAATTCATCTCACTGCTGAAGCAGGGGAAAGGAGGACAGAACCTGGCTGCACCATTTGGCCAGCGCCTGCTGGGCAGGTGGCACAGAGGTTCCCCTCTGGTGTAGCCTCAACCCTGCTGTCTCTTGCCTGACAGGGTACCATCAGGATTTTAGGGATGGGAAAGGATTCAAGGTATTGGGATTGAGAAAGAGCTACTGGACTCTAGAGTTTTCTAAAAAGAAAGCAGGGTTCCTGATTTCTATTTGCAAAGAACAACTTGCTTTCTTTCCTGTTCTCTGCTGACATTTTAGGCACCTTCTCCAGACAGGATCCGTGGAAGATCTGGCCATCATCAGCGAGCGCCAGCTTGTCAAAGGGATTAGCCGTGTCATTGCAGTGACAGGGGGACAAGCCAAAGAGGTAAGAAAGAGGGAACTGAGATTTCTGCCATATCAAGGCAATGCCAGAAGGACCAAACTTTATAGGTTCCTCATAGACAATTAGCTCCCCACTGCTTTGGTTGGAGCCTCCCTGCTGTGCCTCATCTGGCTTCCTGCTTCGCCCTTAGACTCAGCTCTGCTGCTGTACCTCACTATTCACCTCCTTTCCCTCCCATCCCAGTTCTCTGTCTCCTTGACCTTCATTTCTCCCTTCAGATCCCCTTTTCCAAGATAAAAACTTGGCACAAAATATCAGGAAGCCTCTGGTCTATAAATTTCAGTCCTCCAGTAGGTATTTAAAGGTGTAATTCTTTGTGCATTGATTTTGCCTCCTGCCTATCACAGCTGGATTTGCACTTTATGATTACAGGGCTTTGGCCTCATTCTTACAGCCCTTTTGCTTCCTTTCTTTAGTTTTTTTCCTGCTAAACTGTGATTCTGGTCTGGCTGGTTCTGTACAAAATGTAAGCAACCTAACTATTGTGTTTGTGAGATCACTGTCCTTTGAGTATTTGGAAGTGTCAGGTGCCCCGTAAGCCTTCCCCCTTCCTTTAAGGCTGCTGTCAGAGCAGAGTGACTCATAGTCAGTGGAATTGGAAACATTAAAGGCAAAGCCCACCCCTGCAAATCTGTTACTTTTTGGCTGGCCGTCCCCTGTGCATCTGTGTCCCAGAGAGGCTTTTCTTCATGCAGAACAAAAAGCTGCAGGGCACATCTGCATGCTTTGCTGGAAGTGCTGACCTGGAGAGCCCCTGAGAGGAGCTCTGTGCAAGTGTTAATGAGACAAGGGAGGCTGCAGGCATGAGAGAATTACTTGAAACAAGGATTGTGTATCCTAGCTAGGCAAAGCAGTCCTCTGCTCTCCTGCTCTGAAGTCTCATGGGACCATCCTGGGCACAGACATCTGGCAGGGAGGAAATGCTCCAAACCATAAGGATTGGCACTGGTGAAAAAAGCTTGTAATAGCTTTTTGAAAAATTATTAATAGTAGCATTGTTGGTGAAAACAATAAGAAATATACCAGGATAACTAAACTCAGGTAATATGCTTGAACAGCTGATAAGGTTTCTTTTAGTTTTTGTGTTTCTCTTGTTTCTTCGGTCGGTAGTTTCAAGATTGCATTGCTAATGAAAAAAGGCCTCTGAGATGCTCCACAGAGCCCCCAGTTTTTTCCTCAATTAAATCCTGATGATTTTGGTGCAAGTTTTTAAGGAAACGTGAATTTTGACCATAAATATCACATAAAGTTCAACAGCTTGGTCCGCCTGAGTGTGACCATCTAGTGTTGGTTGCAAATCTAGAGAGCAATGTTGTATTTCAGAGTCTTGTGGGAACAGTCATTCCCAAACCATCTGTAGGTGTCTTCTTACTGGATTTTGAGCAGCACTTCAGTGTTCATGACCCTGCTGTCTCCCCCCTTTCTCCATCCCTGTGGATTGTTTCTGTTGCTGCATTTGAAACATGCATTCCTTCCATCTCTGCAGGCCCGGGAAGTAGGCCAGTGCTTGGCTATGGAAGTGGACTCCGTATCCCTACGAATGAAGCAGAGGATCACCTCTATTCCTGAGATGCAGAACCTCTCCAAAGAAGTGGGCCAGTTGACCCAAGTAAGGATTACAGTCCTATATAGAAGGAGCCCAGCATGGGCTTTATCCACTTGAGACACTTTTTCCCTACCAGGTTCACATCTTACCATGGTCAATAGCAAGGGCAAGTTGCTCCCTGCTGTTGCCTCTTTGGTCATAAGGATTTTTGCCAGTGTCCAGGTGGCTGTGTTGCAGATGGCCAGCTGAAAAGAGAAAGCTGCTCACCACGGTGACTGGCTGCCCTGATCCTGTGGGTTAAAGCAGGGTCTGGGAAGAGGCCATGCTCCAGCCTGACCTCCCAGAGAACTTTATGTCTAGGTACAGTTTAATGTTCTTACAGAGCAAATTGTCTTGCAGGTGGTGGCCAGCACTGCAATGCCCCAGTGGCAAAGAAGAGAGCTACAGACCATCCTGAAAGCACTACAGCGAACGGCCAACACGGCTATCAAGAAACTGGAGCTGCAGCAGGTACTGAGGCAGCAGCACACTGACTTGCAGCCAGCTGATAGCACACACAGTCTCAGTCTCAGCTCAGTCTGAGCCTGGTGTCTCAGTCACACTTCACAGCCACTCAGTCACTAGGGTCTCATTAGAAGGCAGAAGAAAGCCCATACAATCGCACACAGTGCAACACAAGCCCTGTGTTGGGTTGATTTCACTGGCATTATCCGGCGCCGTTGTTTAAAATGCAGAGAATGACTGGCTGGGCTTTTAGCACCTGCAGAATTTCCACATCTTCCTGTCTGTGAGAACAGAGACCCCCCATACCAGCAGTTTTGGCCAACACCAATAGGCAGATGGGCATCACCTCCTTGTTTATGCATGGAGAAGATGAGATGGTCCTCACAGTGGGCATAACAAAGTTACACAGTCAGACAGTGGCAGGGCAGTCTTTCTTCCAGCTGCATTGATATTGCTGTGATTCCCACATGTGTTTATGTTCTGCCAATTTACATTAAAAGAGATTAGAAATGCTTATTGGTAACTTAGAGATCTCAGGAAGAACTATCCCTTTCTTAAAGTAGAAGCATCTTGCCACAGAAGCCTTCCTGAGACATGTGGTGCTGTATAGGTCCAGGAGAGAGGCTGGGGACTGAAAGAGTCACTCTCTAGTCAACTTTTGACAGGGGTTCATCTGTGCTTGCATTTGGGGAAGGAGGGCTGTATGGGTCTCCACATGGAGATTTCAGTGTGCCAGTCTTACTTTGACTTCTGCTATCAAACATCTCCCGTCTGTCCCACAGAGCAGTGCTTGCATTCCCGTTGTGTATATATTGCATGAGTATAGGCCCATCCAGCCCATCCTGTGCCACCTGTAGCCCTTCAAAGTGCTGTGTTTTTCTCCCTCCAGGCTGAGAAGAAGGCACAAATCTTGCTAGAAAAATACTGCAACCAGCCCGTCATCATTGATACTGTCCCTGCTGATTCCCTCTCTGTGAGTGATCCACGTTCTTTGTTGGCCCAGCAGTACCTCAGGTGCTGCAAGCAGCAAGAGGGAATTGCTGGGCACATTTTCTCCTTGATGCTAGTGTCCTTTGCTGTTGCGTGACCTCTTTTCTCCCTGTCTCTCCTAGATCCTTATGAAAGTAGTGAACCAGCTGTGTGAAAAGTCTCCTGGTACATCAGTCCTGCTGCTCAGCCCTCAGGCTTCGGGTGAGGTGCTCTGTGCCTGTCAAGTGTCCAAGGTAAGCAGAACCCTGGTAGTGACAAGGGGAACCTGCCTGCCAAGGAGGACTGGACCCACTGCTCAGCAGGTCCTGCTTGAGGCTTTTCCTGTGGTTTTGCCCAGTGTTGGTGGTTAATCACACGGGGTAGGACCTGAGATTACTGTACTGGGACCAGATGTGCTTCCAGTCTCTGCTGGGCACAGATATCCCTGGATCCTCCAGGCTGTGTTTGCCCAGGGGCAAGACGCAGCATTAACATGTAAGCTCAGCCTTTGTGGTCCTCACGGTCATGACTGCCTTAGGCTGGGTGAGAAGAGGATGCTGTTACCTGTCTTTATTCATAGACTGCAGGGTGCCCCACAGTACAAATAACTTGTCTGTGTCTCTTCCCCAGAACTGCCTCCCCGCGTTCTCCGCTGCTGACTGGGCCGTGGCTGTCTGTACGCAGATGGAAGGGAAGGCAGGAGGCTCTCCCATCGTTGCTAAGGGCAGTGGAAATGCCAGAGGCATGCAGGGAGCCCTGACTACTGCACTGGAGTTCGCTCAGAGCAAACTGTGATGCTTTAGTGCCAGGACAGCTGCATGCATCCAGCTGGACACTTGATACCAAGCATACACTCTGCCCATCTGAAAGGATTAGCTGCTGAGCACTGCTGCAACCACTGCCTTGGAGCACTTGACTTCTGACCATCCAGGGTCAGCAGAGACCCCACTGAGAGAATGATGCTGCCAGTTCCCAGGAAGAACATGTAGGGATGGAGCCTTGGAAAGCACTAGTTGCAGTAGCACATCCTGCTTCTCATGGAACAGTGCAAGTCTTGCCACAAGATCAGCACAGAGATTTTGTGAGCACATGGGGAGCTGGCACAGTGTTATCCTGAAGCCATTAAAGGGTAGAGAGTATCCATTGACCTGATGTTTCTTGTTAGCTGCACCTTTTTTTTTCTGGTCTAGCAGAGGGGTTCGTTCTGCCCCTGCAGCTCCAGAAGTCAGCACGTGCTCTTGTCTAAGCAGTTCCATCCTACTGCAGAACTCAGCACACCCCTCTGATTAAAAATGCTACTCTAATTTAGAAATGGGAAGAGAATTCCCACCTTGCTTGTGGGCTCAGGCTTGTTAGGCTATGCAATGGGTAGTGCTGAAGCCAGTCCTCAGCACTGAGGTAACAAAATCGTTCCCCTCTCCACCTCTTTGCTTTGGATGGATGTTCTTATCTCTGTTTTCTTCCTGCCACTCCCTTGTAAGTCCTTCCTTCTGGCTTCTTACCAGCTGCTACCTGAAAACCAACACTGATCTAATGAGTTGTGAGAATGGGAACTGTTGCTGTGTTGCAGCATGGAAGTCTCTGCAGCAGGATGCTTTGTCTTGAGGTGAGCAGGTCTCATAAACTGGTTATTTTTCACAAGCAGTGCTGGACCCAGCAAATTCAATTCATAAAGACATTTCAGACTTCAGTGTTAGAGTGATGGTAAGAGCTCCTGGCCAAAGCATCATTATTTTAGATACAGTGTTGACCTAAACAGAGATCACAAATGGTAGCTGAGGCAAACGTGCAACGGGATAGTAATACAAGCAGGTTTTCACCCTGTGAGCAGCAAGAGCAGCCTGACACAGATGAATTTCACCAGCAAGTAGGGTTACCTGTCACTGTGAAGGGAGGTGGAGGACCAGTAGCTGCCTGCTTTTGGAGAGAGAGGGAGAAGGGGTAGAAGCACAGTGATGCTGATGGATGGGTAGCAGGAAATGGCTGTCACAGGTACAGATTAGTGAAGAGGATGTAGTGGGGAATGGCCATGTCCGAATGAGAGGCTTCCCACTTAACTGTCTGCCTGAGGGAGGGTGAACAGCTGCTGTGAACAGAGCCTCATTTCCCTTCTCTTCAGTGAACAGCTTATCTTAGGGGCAAAAGGGATGTGGTCTTTGGGGGGCATCATTAGCAGACAAGGGGTTTTCTTCCATATCTCAGTGGTTGTCCAGCCCAAAATTTCATATGTGGTCCCTGTGGCTTAATGTGGCTCCTACTCATCTTTGCCAAGTGCCAGCAGCTGGTTTTGCATTGGAAAGTGCCAGATATAAATGTGAGGGCTCAGAGGCAGAAGGAATGGGGAGCCTTTAGGGGCTGGTGGTGCTCCCAAGTGTCCTCCCCTTCTCCCCCAAATCACTGACAGCTACAGCAAGAGTGCAGACCTTAAGCCTTTGGTTCAGTAAATGCTGCTTCTAGACAGGAAGCTTAAAGCAGGACTTACTGCAAAGGGATCTGTGAGCCAAGGTCTCGGGGCATCTGCCCCTGCTGCCAAGAGTTCAGCCATCAGAGGGATGCACAGGCCCCTTTCTTTCATCACTGCAAGTGGGGCAGGTTGCTGCTCATCCCAGAGCCTGCCTGCATTCCACTGTGGCAGAGCAGCTTGGTGTCTTCTCGAATTTCTTTCAATTTCTGGATGCAGAGGTGCTACTGGTGCTCCTAACATCCCTGCATCTGAGCGCTGGGCAGAGCTGGAACACCTAGCCCAGTGCTTCAGGGCCTGTGTGACAAGGCTGGTAGGGTGCTGGAGAGGGCTTGTGGAGTCCCAGAGGATGGTTCATGCCGTCAGTGCCCGGTGTTGTACAATTCCTGTGTCTCACTCGGGCCGCAGCAGCACCCCACACAGGTGGGGATGGGAAGGGGTTCTCTGTGTTACTGGGAAAGCGCTTTCCCGGAGCGCTGTTGTGTTGCTGTATTAATAGCTGCTACAGGAGATGATGTCTCCTCTCCGTGTTGGAGAGTAGGTGTGAGGAGGAGGAGAGGAGTGCTGGCTTGAGCTGCTCCTGCATGATGCTCCAAAAGCAGAGCCTGAGCTTGCCAGCAGCAGCATATGGGATTAACCTGCTTTGGCTGGATTGTTAGCTTAAAAGCCACTGACCTCAAAGACTTCTGCCCAGCCCCTTAAGGGGCAGAGGTCTGGGTGCTGCCCTTCCAGGTAATGCCTTTACTGAGCCCCTGACACCACTCCCCTGAAGGCTAAGGGCTGCTGCTAGAGGCACCCCAGAGCAGTGGCTCTTAGAGCTGTTGGAAGGAGATCCATCTCCGTGGCTGAGCTCTCAGAACTGTGTGGTGAGTGAGCAGCAAAGACCTGATGCCTTGGCACTCCAGCTCTTTTTGTCCTCTCCTGTGTTCCACGGGAAAATGACTCTCTGTTCCCAGGGTATTTGCAGCAGCCCCAGCACCTGCCACACCCAGGGCTGCTCCATCTCCTGCACCACCTTCCGATAAACCTTAAGAACCACCTGGTCCGTAAGCAGGGCTGCAGCTGCTGCAGTGGTGTTCTTCTGCCTCAGCTGGGGCAGTCTTGGGAGCCCAATTTTCTTCCTCCTCTTTTGCTGCTCATTGCTTTTATAGACGTGAAATTCAGTATTTCCCATATCCTTTCTGAGCTTGCAAGAATCAATGACATCACAGCATAACCAAATCCTGATCTTGTAAGTGCAGTAGCCGTAAAACTGTTCTGGAATTGAAGGAGAAAATGGATCTTAACCTACCAAAGAGTGATTCTGTGGAAGCATCCATGGTGCCCATATCACCTCAGGCTGGTAAAGTGGGTCGCTGCAGTAGAAATGTTGGAGTTTGTGCTGCAGCCATGCCAGGCTGCTGCTGATCCTAGGAGAGGGCATTTCCTGTTGTTCTCCTGGCAAAGTCCTAGTCTGCAGACTTACAGCCCATCCTCCTCTTTCCGTGCTGCAGGAGGACAAGACATTCACATCCCGTGCTGCAGCTGCAGGAGCTGCCACGTTTGTGCCTGGCACGCCCTGCGTGTCAGCAGCAGGACAGGCAATGATCAGCTGGGAAGGCTTCAGGAAATGAAACACAAGTTTGAAACGGAGCTCTCTGGCCAAAATTGCAGCCTGCATTCCCTTACAAACAGCAAAGATCTAAGATGCAAGCAGCATCCTGGGCATACATTTGCACCTCCAAACACGTGCACACAGAAGGGACGGCAGGAAGTGGGAAACTAATTAAAAGACAATGAGGTTTTTGCTGTGAGCAGGTGCTGTCAGGTTGGCAAACACCTTCATAAGGCCAGATGGACCCCGAGGTCCCTTAAGGGCACCTGCAATGCAAGGGCTTGCCAGCCTCAACCCCAAGCAACTACCTGACATTGGCAAAAGGGGAGCAGAAAGTACATGCACGTCTCTTCTCACACACTTGGTCCAGGAGCTTCACTCTCAGTAGCCTGGGCTGCAGTGGGAGGCTGGCACACAGCGTCTGGGAAAAGCCCAGCTCTCCCTAGGCACCCCTGCCACCCCGAGCCTGCTTGTCCCAAGGGCCTTGGCATGCAGCACCTTGGGTGCCATAGGACTCACTTCAGGAAGGTCCTGGGATTGTGGTGGTAGTAGCAGAGCTGAGCCATGCAGAGGACATTAAAAGCGTGCTGAGCCACAGGCTCAAAAGCTGTGGGGCTTGGTCCCTCACAGCTGGAGCTGAGCCATGTCCCAGACACACGGAACATAATGTAGCATGTCCAAGCTGAGCCCCGCAGGGAGAGAGAGCACCTCAGGGGCAGGGAAGGGGATGTGACCTTTAAAGGTCCTTCCCAACCCGAATGTTCTATGATTCTGTGATTCTGCATGTGTAGTGGTGGCGTGCACTGAGCTGGTCACATCCTATTTGTACACGTTTAATCCAGGAATCCACATATCTGTGGGATTCTGGGTTACGCTTGCAGGCTCTCACCCTCACACTGCCCTGCACCTCGGGCTCCCTGCTCCTGCAGCAGCCAGCACCCACTCGTGAGCAGCTGCTGCACAGCACCCACACGGCTGTGGAGGGAACCGTGGACTCAACACCCACGGCGAGGCAGGACTTCCCATCCCTCAGGAGCAGCTCAGGCCTTCGTCGAGCTGGTGCTGCTGCTCACCTTTCACAACCCAGATGCGTGGGAAAGGAGGGAATGGCTCTGTGCTAGAGGCGTTCAGCTGTGGGAGAGGCACCATGAGCTGGGCAGGAGCAGCCCCATGGCTGAATCACCCCTCCAACCCTGGGTCCCCAGCTTTTGGGGAGCACTTCTTCGGAAGAGGAGTTTCCACCACAGGAGAACGCTGTCCACAGCCACATGCCCAGTGTCCAAGGAGGCAGGAGAGGCATTTCCTGGGGAATCTCAGCAGCCCGCCTTTGCCGCGTGCCCTTCATGGCCAGCTGCTTCCCTGCGTGAGAGCACTGGCACTTTGCATTCAGCTCCTCAGCCTGGATTGCAGCTGGTGTTTCCATGCCGCTCGCAGAGACGTGTGACTTGCTCAGCTGCAACCCAAACCTCCTCTCTCCTCCAGAAAGCACCAGGTAAACCCACAGGGCTGGGAGAATGCTTCTGCTTCCCCCTACATTTCCTCCTCATCACCATCCCAACTGTTGTCAGGAGCACCCCCTGCTGCTGAGCCCACCCTGCTGACAGGGAGCGGCCCATTTCCATCAAGGCCTGCATTTTGATTGATTGATGTCATTCTGGGTCACTGGGGGTTGGCTGTGGGGTCCCAGGGTGTCAGCACAGAGGCAATGCAGTGAGGCTGCCATGGTATTACCCAGTCTGCATCCAGAGAGCCACGTGCTGCCGCATCCCCCGTGCACTGCAGAGCTGCTCATCCTGCAGGTGTGCAGCCATGGCAGGCCCCGGTGGAAAGATGAGCAGAGCTATACCCAAAGCTATACCCATGACCCGCCCCAGGCACTGGGGGCTGCTGCCCACCACGTGTAATGGCTGCCTTGAGACTGGGTGGGGGATGGAAGGTGACCGTGTAGGGCCTGCTGTGGTGTAGACTAGAAGGAGCTCCATTGTGCCTGAGTCCCTACTGCACCCAGCGCCTGTGTGGTCACTTTTGTAAGCTGAGGGGTTTCAGTCCAAGTTGTGAAGTCCTACCATACACAGTCAATTGAAACTCCCATGGGGGCTGTCAGTCTCAAAGTACTGCTGTAATTCCAGTCCAAAATCCTAACCCAAAATCCTTCCTGTGTTTTCATCTGGCTGTGGGATCCCTATTCCAGAACTATTGCCATCACATAGTCTGTTTTTTCTGGGACACTCCACCCTGAGCCTGCTGCAAAAGTCCCTGAGGCTATGCAGACAGTGGGTTACTATTCCAGTCCCCAACCAAGATCCCTGCATCTCCTTCTAGTCCTTGCCCAGCCTCGTGTCACGCACTTTCCTCTTGCTTTGCATCAGAGGTTGCCTGGGCTTGAGCTCCAGGAACAGGAAGATAAATCTGAGCCTACGTAGACCTTCTTTTCACATGGTGAAAAATTATTTACACTCGGGTTGGGATTTGCTGCTCTACTAATTTTGTTGTCTCCTCGTTTGCCTGTTTGTCCCACATTCCACACAGTGTTTCCTCCCTCAGTCACCCTTCTTTCTCTCACTGTAAGGGAGGGCCCTTACAGATGTCTTTCCTCTCTCCCCCTCCTGGCTGGCCAGGTTAGGCAGGTGCAAGAAGAAGATGAACAAGGAAGATAATCCACCGACTCAAATATCACTGAGTTTTACAGAAAAAAGGGGAAACAGGCAAAACTAAATGACCTTTAAAACAAGCAAGTTCTCAGGTTCCCTCCCCCACCCAGAAATGGCTCCTCTGCTCTGTTATAACCTTCTCCTCCCTGCCCCAGCATTTATTTATAAGCACCATCAATAATTAAGAAGCTGTCTGCCTGCCTGCTTGCCTCATCTGCAGTGTTGACAGAGGCATTTCTGACGTTTCCTGGCTCAGCCTGGATGCTTTGCTCACTTGGGCTTTTAATTTTCTTCCCCTGCCTTGTTAGAAGCACAGGAATCACCCACCTGGAACAGACCGGACATCCAGAGAGCCAGGAGAGCTTCCTTCTGGAGCTGGTTTCCCCGAGAGTGACCCAAGAGTTGCTGGCTTTCACAGCACTGCAGCAGCAGGATGAGCTGGGATGTCTGGGGTGTCCCCACCGTGGGCACCACCACTCCCTGCCAGAGGGAGGGCCTGGGAGAAGAGACCCCGCTGTGCACATCTGAGGGCCATGGAGCTCGCACACTGGCATTTCTTTGTGGAAAAGACAGCAAGTGGGGGCTCTGCAGCTGGGGCTCCCGCCCTGGGGGAGCAGCATCACCCTGGGCACCCAGCCAGGGAGATGGAAGAAGGAGAGACCCACCAAGCAGTGCAGCCAAAAACCACAGCTGAGCAGGATGGATTGGCCCTAGCAGGCAGAGCCGCAGGCCTACAGTAGAGGGGGACAGCTGGGCTTAGGGATGGAAAGCTTTACGCTGGTCCAGAGGAAGCACCACAGGGCATAACCCAGGGACAGACCAGGCAGCGAGGCAGCAGCTGGGCTTGGCACATTGCTGGCACTGCAGAAGTCCTTGGGAACACTCCAGGTTGCTCCTTGCGGGTTCAAAAGCACCCTGCAGGCATCAGGCGATCTCTGACCCTTGAACAAATCTTCAAGTGTAGGGTTTCCAGACAGCCTGGCTCAGCAGCTGTGGGCAAAGCCTGCAGCATGCCAGCCCAGCTCCCTTTGCCAGTGTAATCTGGCTGCAGCGAAGGGGCACAAGGAAGAAGCACAGTAGTTCTCCCTGAGCTGGCCTGCAGTGCTGCTGGACATGGCAGAGACTTTCAGGGAGGCAGTGGCAGAGAGCTGCAGCGGGGGGCATCTGGCAGCGTGCACCCAGCTCCCCCCAGCACACAGCATGATGCCTTGGGCCCTGCTCCACCAGCCGAGCCCTGGAAGGGAACACCAAGGGGATGTGGCTCTGCCATGGCCCCCAGCCCCTGCAGTGAGGCCAGGGAGTGCCTGGGAGCCGGGTGCAGCAGCAGGAATCAGATCTGTCACAGAGCATGGCTCTGGAGGGACAGTGATGGCAGCTGGCAGCTCTACAGCTCCACCGGTGCTGGGCTCCGCTGGGTTGGGAAGAGGGCACCAAAGGACAGTGTCAACTCAGCAGCCCTTGGCGCGCAGGCTCCCAGGCTGTCCTATCCCATCAGTGTCCAGCTCCCACCACAGCGACCGCCCCGACATTGTTCTTGCTGTGATGGGGTGAACAGGGCCCCCTCCTGCTCCTGCAAGTTGCTCTACACCAGGCCCTGCAGCTCCTGACACCAGATATGTGGAGCTGCTCCTGGGGCACACCAAGGGTCTGAGAGATGGAAAATGTGCCTCCTTCCCCAGGTGCCCCCACCTCCTCAGCCCACACAGCCCAGCTGACCCCTTTCCCACTCCTCCCCTTCTTCTGTGGGTCAGGATCCAGGGAGCATCCCCAGCTCCAAGGGAAGGGTTGTCTACCTGTGCGGTGTGTTGGTTGTCCCTCTGCAAGGGATATCACAGCCAAGCTGGCCTTGAAGGTAAATAAGGCAAGCAGGAATGATGCCCTCATTTCAAATAAAACAAGGACCATGGACCTCTGAGCTGCTTTCTGGTGGCCACACAAGGGAAGGATGCTGCACTGCCTCCTCTGGGATTTTCAAAATCTTGCTGTGTACTGCCTGTGCTGTAGGACCCGATCCTGCTTCACATCTCTCTAGAGCACCTGCAGGGTTGCAAGCACTTGGTTTTATCTAAACACAGCACAACAAGAAGAGGTGGAAATTGGGGCAGGGAAGGGAATGACACAGAGTCACAAGTTAAAATGCAAATCATGGAAAAAAAGAGACCATGCAAAACCAATGGATCATCTCCATGAGAGTGCTGGAAAACAGCCTCCCACTAACTCTCATCCTCAGCCTGGTAAGGGAAAAACTTCACACCTGCTCTGAATGTCGTGAAGTCTGCAGCAAGCCCAGACAGGAATAGAAGTCACTAACTAGAAGCTTTCCCTCCTCCAACCAAATAGGCAGCCAGCTCTCCTCTCCCGCATGGCACCCCAGCCTGGCTCACGCGCCCGCTGCCAGGTTTGTCAAGTGGGATGCCTCCATGTCACAGAGCCCTGCAGCCAGCAGCCAGGTGGACAGGGCAGGGCAGAATGTGACCAGCACAGCCGAGGGAAGATGGCCACAGCTGGCATCCTTGGCAAGGACACAACAGCACCCCATTCACCAGGAATTGAGGAGGAGGGCTAGCAAAATCTCAGTGATCAGCATTTCCATATTAACTGCCTCCCTCACGACCTGCCCTCTTGCAGCATGATGCGTCTCATATCTTCTGTGCACGTCTCCTCCTGGACTCTTCTAAGGGACGTGTCTTCCTCATCCCCTCTGAGGAGCTGAGTGACAGCAACCTGGCAGTGAGGAGACACATGCTCCAGGGACAGGACCTGTGGAGATTGCTGTGACACAGTAGTGACAGCAGAGACCCTAGAGCTCAGGCACTGCAATGGAGATGCCCATCCCTGAGTATCAAGAAGAGCCAGCAAAAAGTGCCAGAGTCCCTCCAGGGAAGGAGGGATTACTCAAGGGGCCAGCCAGTTCTGAGCCAAAAGCAGCAGGCACTGTGCTAACACAGCTATCTGAAGCAGAAAGGCTGGGAATATCTGAGCACATCCTC
Source organism: Oreocharis arfaki (assembly GCA_013398015.1). Taxonomy (NCBI): domain Eukaryota; kingdom Metazoa; phylum Chordata; class Aves; order Passeriformes; family Paramythiidae; genus Oreocharis; species Oreocharis arfaki. The sequence goes on along the minus strand of VZRR01003650.1, from coordinate 76,945 downwards.
CCGAAGTTCCTTTTGCTGTCCAAACACACCCCATGCTCCCAGCAGGGCTCACAAACAGGATGTTTCTGCTGCCCACAGCCTCTGTGACCCACTTTCTGGTAGGACAGTTGTTCTGCTTTTCCCCTCCTCCTCCTCGTTTCAATACAGGGGGCCTGGGCACTTGTCCTGCCCAAGAGGAGCTTGCTAAACTTTGCGACCTGCAGACCTGTAACTACTTTTGCAGCCAGTACCCAGTGCTGATGAGCAACCCCGGACAAACAAGAAATTTTCCAACAAGAAAGGACGGAAGCAGGGCCAGGGGTGCATGGAGGAAGCAGTGGCTGTGGCTGTGTCCTCAGCATTGGTTGTTAATTATAACCCAGAGCTGGGCACAGAGGGGAGCTTCAGAGTGGGTCCTCTCTTCCCTGGCACCCCTTGCTCCGGGGCTGTGCCAGTACCTCCCATGTCAGCCCCACCGCAACTGGGGCTGAAGACCACAGAAGCTGGCACAAACACGGCAGCCTGAAATCTGGCAGTGCTGGTTCTCTGTCTCTTTTCCATAGATTGAAGGGTGGAGAGAAAGGGAGGGGAGCCTGGCACAGCTCCTTCTCGAGCCCAGAGTGCCATCTGGCACTTGGATGCAACACAAGGGGCTGAGTGGGAGTCTGCAGAGGGACTTGAAACTTCTGGTCTGACGTTGGAGGGATCTCGGAGAGAGGGAAAAAGAGAAGGCTCCAGAAGCAAGGGGCAGGGGTTTGCAAATGGGAACTAGTAGGACCCTGGGCACAGATCCTGCCTGCAGGAAGGTTTTTTTGATTCAGTCAAGAAAACATATGATCTGGAAAATAACTAATTAAAAACTAAGAGGCAAATAAACTGTATTGCCTGGGAAGTTTCAGCTTGGCAAGATGGTGCAGCCTTTTTCCTCTCGCCCTGCTGCAAGCAGCAAGGGTTAGGGAAGGGAAGGGGTTCCCATGGTGGAAAGTGTTACCAGCTGCTAAGCTGAACCAAGGGACGAAAAATCCAAGTTTTCAGGGAGCAGTAAGGATACATTGAGGCACTGTGGCTGTTCAGGTGGGCAGGACAGCACAGAGGTAGGGTTAGTGAAGTGCAGCCTTACCAAGCATCTTGGGCAAACACTAATGCAGAGGATGTCCTGCCCCAGAGCCAGAGTCTGGGATGTACAAGAAAGATTTAACAGCCATCTACATTTGCTTCCATATACTTGGAGGTGATTCCTAGGAGGCACAGCCTCCCAGTGGATGAAGAAAACCTCCTGCACTATTTTTGCAGTGTTTTTGAAGTAACCTGAATGAAGGAAACCTTCCAGCTTTAGAGTTCAGGCCAGAGGTGCAGTGGTGCGAGAAGAACAAAACCATCCCCCTGGTGCAGATCATATTTGATTAACCCTATGGCAGCTAAACTGCATCCTATGGGAGATGGGGGCCAAGTCCAGGAACATTCTGGGACTGGTTTCACACCAGCAAGGGAGAAAGGATATCCCTTCTCACAAACCTCGGTGTGATGCGTGATGATGGAGATGCCAACCACAGCAACAGGTCAGATTCCCTGATTATTTGTTCCCCTGTTTCTTTAATTAATCTCAAAGAGAGAGCATCCAAGCCACCCGCACCCTCAGCCTGTGGTGGGATTCCTTTATCTCACCCCCCGCGGGGCTCCTGTGTGCCACTGGAAAGGCCAGGCTGAGGGGAGCTGCTGCAGCCTGTCAGCTGGTGGGCTCTGCCTCCTCCCCTGTGCCCAGCATCCACGAGCAAGGCCTGTGGGATGTCCCAGGGAGATGAGCCTCCACTCCTGCTCTCAAGCTCTGCTCCCCATAGAGCCAGTGCAGGCAGCAGATGGGCTGGTCTCTCCCTGCCAGCGCAGGCAAGGGGGCTGGAAGGTAGGAGGTAGAACCAAATCCAGTCTCATTAAGGGTAATTACCATTCATCCCAGGAAGCACTAGGAAAAAGAGCCCACGTTCTCCCCATCTATTAATAGCTGCCAGCAGCTGCACAGTTCCTGCTGGGGCTCAGGGAGAGCAGAAAGCTTTGGGAGAGCAGCAGCACAGAGAGCACCCTGCTCACCCATCCTTCAGCACTGGCTGTACAGGGGCAGTTTTCCTCCTTCCAGGATGTCATTTGTTTTGCTGCTTCCCCAGGACTCCAGGAACTGCTGGCTGCCTGTAAGCAGTGTTTTTAGCAAGAGCTGCAGGGAGCCAGCCCGAGGAGGGCCTGGAAATAGAGCTTTGGAGCCAGTCTCTTCTCCTCAGCATGCCCAATTTTCTGAGTCCCGCCCAGTTTTGGCAATTTTCTGTGCTCTTCATTGAAAGGGTAGAAGCCATTCACGAAAGAGGACTCCACCAGTGCCAAGGACAAACCTTGCTGGCTCTTACCCTAATGAATCCCTTTGGGGTCAGGCAGACATCAAACACCAATGGGCTCCTCTCAAACCTGACCTTCAGCCGTGCCTGTGGTTCTTCCCCACGGGGAGATGAACCACATCTGACAGATGGAGGTTGCCTTGCTATGGGCATCAGCTAGAGAGGCTGCCCCACACAGCGTACAGGACTCAAATGAAATTATATCCTGGACTGGTGTGGTCACTTCTGGCCGTCATAGTGTGATGTGAGGACACAGCGGGGCTGCAGGAGATGCACTAGCAGAGCTGACCAGGAGAGCACGTGCACAGAGAGGGTTTTTTTCCACTGCTTCTACCTCCAGCTGCCACTGCAAACAAACAGCCTGCTACCTGCTGGGGGCAGAAAGCTCACCAGATGTGTTCCTGCAGTCCCTGAGAAGACACCTGGTGCTGGTGCTGGAGAGAAGATGAGAGGGAGGGGGAGAGAGAGGGGGGGAGAAGGAGAGGGAGAGGGAGAGGGAGAGGGAGAGGGAGGGAGGAGAAATGCTTGGCTGCAGGGTATGTTGGTGGCTGGGCAAAGCCAGGAAGGATAATGTTTCTAGTCCATCATTCTGGGATACTAAGAAAGCTTGTCACCCTACAGCCATAGCTCTGTTTCCAGAACAGCACCTGAACCTTCACATTAGCAGCAGAAGATGCCCTGTGGGATATTTTCCTCCCACACAAGGCACTGCAGGACCTGGCTCCTGTCCAATTTATTTGTTGTGATATGAGGTTTGACTGTTGTTACACTGTCCTCCAACTCCAGGCGAAGCTGGCAGAGCTGATAACGCACAACACCATCACAGGTGCTGTCTGGGGGAAATCTGAGACCTGGCAGCTGGAGGCATACAGAGGGCACCTGGGGTCTGCTGGTAGGACATTGCTTTAGTGACTAGGGCCAGGAAGCAGCGCCATCCCTCATCCCCACTCTCAAATGTCAGCAGTGGGGATGGAGATGGGGATGGGAATGGATGCAGTGTTTTACCCTGCATCTCTACTGCACAGCATTTAAGGAGCAACTGCCACTGCACACCTCACTGGGAACAACACTGACGTCCGCACTCATGGAAATAAATGCTAAGGTAGAGAAAGAGTTAACACGGCTATTTTTTTACTACCACTACTTGTTTTCAGCATATGATTCAACAGCTGGTTGCACCCATTTTGACAGCGGACTGCAACACTGAGAACTGTTGTCTCTGGGAATCAACGACTGGGCAGACACAGCTGGACTCCATGGGACCGTGAAGTCTCCAAAACATGACAATTGCGTTATATTAGCCATGAGGTGGGCTAAAAACCTCACTGTTGATGGCTTGCTGAAGGCTCAGCTCAGAAACTGATCATTGTTATGCAGGCAACTCAGGGGGGCTATTTCTGCGGATCCAGTTTGGCTGTCTCCTTTACAATTCAGGAGTCCGACTGAATGTGCGCATGGAAATCAGTGCAAGAGAAAATATCTCTGGTTTTATGTCGCTCTCATTTCTGCTTTTCAAGGTCTCAAAAGCCCTGGAGATGTGTTCCCAGGAGTAACGTGGCCAGTGTGAGGCCAGCATTTGTGAAGAGCTTTGCAAGGCTTCTGACACCCCCACTGTGTTCAACACCAGCTTGACTCACAGGCGGTGTCACTGTCTTCTGGGGAGATGAGTGACAGAATCAGGCCACACCTAGAAAAAGAAGTACATTGCTGCCAAGGTCTAACTTCCCATCTTTGAAACTCACAAAGGAAGCCTCAGAGTCTCGATCCTTTTTTTTAATCTATGCCTCTTTGCATTTATTGTTTTGTTGCTGAGCCTTTTGGGTGATCTAGGATCATGCTTTTAACATCTTCTTCATGACCAGGAGGTAAATTTTATAAGAAAGTCAGCACAGCTTCCTAAAACTGCCAGCTATTATGGGACTTGCAGGACTATCATGAGAGCTGGCACCAGTGTTATGTATGCTCCCACAGGGCACAGGCTGGCTGCACTCCTCTTGTGCCTGCTACTGAGTGCATCAGCATTCCTAAGGAGTAGAAGAAAGACACAATGCAGACTGGCAAATGCTTAGATCTGGGAAATGGGAAAGAGGAGATGCATGTTTTCATCGCTTTGTTTACTCCTTATATTCCACTGCATGATACGTGCCTTGATGAGGATTCTGGTCTTTCCCCACCTCTGTAGAGGATGCTCAATGGCAGAATGAAAAAAGAATAGGTCAAGGAGAAGAGACAAACACACAGCAGATGGACCAAGATCTTCTTGCCATCAGTGAAGTTCTCAGATTTGCTTTCCTCCCCCTCAGACCTGCCTGTGATGTCTCTCTGCCCCAAAATATGAGGCATTGAAGCAAGCCCATTTCAGGAACAGACAGCTCACCTTTAGCAATATAAACATGCAAGGAAACGGGTATCTTGAGGACAGCAATGTATTCACCCTTTGAATACTGACTGGTACCGAACCATTCACAGTGCACACCTTGCCCCATTCTTTCCACGATGCCGTGGTGCCACAGCAGCTGCTGCTGCTGCAGGGGTGTCCGGGACTTCAGCAAATGCCCCCCCAACACCCCGCCCAACACTCGTGGAGCATGGTGGTGAGCTCACACATTTCTGCGCTGGAAGAGGGGGCTCCTGCTCACCATGGCACTAACTCTCAGCAGCTGTAGCGGGGAGGGGTGTCGGGGGGAGCGCCATCCCAAAACCCGTCCCTCTGCCTTCCCGCTGGTTCGTGCCGCCCTGCAAGCCCTGGCAGCGGGCAGGCCGTGTGGCAGCGGGCAGGCCGTGTGACAGCGGCCGCGGAGCACCGTGCCCTGCGTGGGCCTGGCCCGGAGCCGGCCGCGAACCCGCAGCGCGCCGGGCGCGGCTCCCCACGAGCCCCACGCGTGCCCGGCCGGGGTCGCAGCCCGCGGAGCCCCGCCCCGGCAACGGCCGCGTCCGTGGAGACAGCGGCGGTGGCGAGCGCGGGGCCGGGCTGGCCCTGGTCCCGTTCCGTGCCCCGCAGCAGCAGGACAGAGCCGAGCCGAGTCCCCAGGCCCGGCGCCGGGAGGGACCCGCGCGTTTCACGCCCCGGTGCACCCGCGGCGTGGCCGGGGCTAGGGACACCCAGCGCCCGTGTCCGGGCTCCTCTCCGGCGGTTCGCAGGTCTGATTCGTACCGAAGCGGCCGCGCTAAGGAGTTTTCTTCCCTCTCGGGGTCTCTGGAGAGGAGCTTGGCTGGCAGGGGGGAGCGCACGGCCGGCATTCCGTGGAGCTGGGCTGGTGGGGCTGGCGGGGGCCGCGGCGTTCAGCAGGATCCAAGCGTTCTCCGTGCACCCCCGGGGAAGGGACCCCTCTCCGAGCCGCCGGGGGTGGCACGGCACAGCCAGCTGCGCGCAATGGCTGGGGCGGTGGGCAGTGCTCAGGTCTGAAAGGGCTTTTATTTTTCTGCCATTCCACTGGGGCACGCTGACATTTCTGACGTGCTGACTGGGGCATCCTTCCCAGGTCATGCTGACAGAGATCCAGGACCAGTTTTGGCCCTTCACACCGCCTGGATTACAGCGGTGACATTAACCAAATTCCCAAATGGCCAGCTGGCCTCACTCTGCCCAGTCTCCCATTACAGACAAATTTCATTATATCTAAATAGAAGCTAAACAGATTCCTCATTTGGCACTTTTTTTTTTTTAAACTCACTTAAAGCCCACTGCAGTGTCTCAGCCCTTGGATTAGCCTGCAACATGGTGCCCTAATGCACACTTAGCATTAGCCTTTGGAAGTGCCACAGAGCATGGCAAGTCCCCACAGGTGTCGGTGGGACCAGTGGTGTCAGCCAGACTCAGGATCACTAGCCTGGACTACAGCTAACAGCACGAAGGCCAGCACACCTGCAGAACAGCTGGCATTTTCAGGGTGCTGCTGCAGTGGTGTAAGAGCTTCCTCAATTAATGGGTAAATGAAGCTTCAGTGCAAATGCAATCTTGGCTGGCGCATAACCACCCTCAGAAATAATTTATTCTGCTCTTAAAAACTCTCCAGTAAACACAGTGTTTACAGTTGTTCTGTTTCTTGGATCTCTGTAATGCTGGTAGGAGCATCAGCCAAAGGTCACCAGTTTCCATGCAGCTCTTCTTTTTTGGTCTCTCTGGGATTTGGTGTGAATGAAAAGAGCAAAAATCTTTTATTTCCAGATCAAAACAGGTTCAGCTGAAGAAGGTTTGTTAAGCATGTTAGTAGCATAATAATTTGTTTCTGTGAGTAGGTTTCTGTCAGTTCCTCCTGGGGAAAGGAAGTGTGATTTCCCTTGTTTTTTTACAAAGTTCTAGCATTATTTACTTTTCAGTCTAATCTGGGTGTTAAATGACAAAAACTGGGAATTTACTACATGGTTCCATTCATTGTATATCATCTAATAAAGCCTTTTTTAGGATAGGTGACTGATGTGTATGTAGAGTGCGTGGGAAGGAGCGTGCATTAATGCTGTTGGCTTGGTTTATTGATAGTGAATTACAGTGCTTCCCAATGTTTAAATACATGCTTAGCAAACCTGGCTCTGGAAACTGGTTTGGTGTGTCAGCTCTGGCTGGGCGAGACTCCTGCAGCCGAGGCAGAGAGGGTGAGCAGTGAAGGAGGCCCTTCCCCTGGTGGTGAGGGCACCATGCTGGTGTGGTGAGAATGCATGTACTGGGAGTAGTGGCTCAGTGTCAGACCTGGCACCACAGGCATGGGGTTGATTCGGATGCTTTGCTGCCTTGCTCCTGTTGGCTTCGCCGTGAAAGACAAATGGGGGTGGTGGAGTCAGCTGAGCTGGCTTGTTCTGGGGCTCAGATCAAGGGAAAGCTTCTGGACAGCTCTGCCTCAGGGCAGCTGTGTCTCCTGCCTCGAGTCTTGGAGCCCATTCGGCAGCCCTGCGTGTGCCGTGGGTTACCTACCCTCTGAAAATCGATCTGCCTTTGCTAAACAGGCAATCAGATCAGCTGCTGGAACAGAGAGGAAATAATCCTAGGCCTCCAATGCTGCACTGGCTCTCCCCAACAACTGGCTTTTAGTGATTGTTTCCAAAAGGTCAGGAAAGCCATCAGAAGCTCCAATTAGCTGTGATTGGCCTGGGGGACAAAATGATACAGATGCTTTTTGAATAGGACAAAGGACTGAGCAAGGAGAAAACAATTTTCCCAGTCACTTCTATTAATGCCACCTCACTGCCTTCTAGCTGTGTTTTGCCCTTCCACTGAAGTCCATCAAGCACCAGGAGCTGGGTTTCAGCTGAGTTAGTGTGCTGTGGAGAATCAGGCCTCTTCTCTTCCCCCTGAAAGGTGGCCCATCATCATAGCACCTTCTTTAGGGCATGAGGAGCTTCACAGGGAAAGGACTCCCAGTTCATCCTCACATTCCTTCTTCTTCCGCATCCACGCTTGTTCAGATCAGGCTCTCTTTCTCTACAGCCTTTACCTTTGTCATCTGTACACCACTGCCTCCCAGGATTACAGCTTCCCTGCCCTTGGCACCCTTCATCCTCCTGCTTTGGGACGAAGAATGCCCACCCTTTCCTGACTGTCACTCTCAGCCCTGCCTCAAGTGCGTTTGAAGAAGCCTTTGCTGACATATTTGCAGCATGAATAATTTGCTCCTTTCCTCTAGACCTCAGCATTTCACAGATCTCCTCTCCTCCCTCTTTCGCAGGCCCTTCCTCAGACGCCTTTTGGAGGGGGAAGGAGCAGAGGGAGCAACAGTAGCAAAGCCAGCTCCAAAGCTTTCAGGGAGAGAGGGCAGTGCTGACAGAAGCAGCACCAGCTGGGAAGGCAGAAGTGAAGGGAGCAACCTTGTGCAGAGGAAGAAAGGACTAAGATGGTTCATCTAGGGACCACTGTGTGGGTCACATCCCTCACAAAGGAGGAGCTGGTTGGGATCAAACCACCCTTCGGGTGAGGGATATGGTGGCCAAAGGTGCTACATAGCAGTTGTCCTTCCACAGGATCCTTTGACCGTGCGGTGGTGCAAGGCCACCACTGCCCTGACGAATCCTCCTGGTCTTGCAGGAAGATGTCCTCACCTCTGACATTGCCATCCACCTCTGCCTCATGCTTCTTTTAGGTGTCCTGCAGCCTGTAACTGCCCAGCCCTGTGTTGCAGCCCTGTTAAGTCCAGTTAGCCCCAGTAAGGACCAGCATGGGTCTGTACACCTTGGGGAATGCTCACCAAACCTAAATGTTCTCGTGGAACCCAGAACTCACATGGATGATTCCTTCCTGGTGTCTTTTCTGCCTCTTTCAGACTGGATGGTTAGAGAACCATTAGGACTTCCAGGCAATAACCACACACGTGGGATTCTGATGTCTAAGAGCACTGGCCTTGAGGTTGCAGTAGGAAACAGCAAATGGAAAACTTTGGTCTGGGAAAGCTCTGCAAAGGTAATAAGACCAGGCATCCTTCCTTCTGCTCCAGGCTGGTTCTTTTAGCTCATATCTGCTTAGGCTCAGCGTGGTCTGAACCGCTGTGACCCATCTCATCAGTTAATGGATGTTTGGAAGGAGTTCAGCTGGAGAATAATGGAGAAAGCAGGAAAAGAATACACTTATAATGTATTCATCTGTAAAGCATCTGTCTTTAGAGAGTCATAAGAACAGGTATACTGGATCAAACCAGGGGATAGCTGGCCCAAAAACCCATCTCTGACAGTGGCTAGAAACAGACATCTAGAGAAGAGTAGAAAAACAATGCAAGTATGTGTTCTTTCCTCCAGCACTGTCCCCACCTCTAGCTGTGTTCAGCTGCTCACTCGGAGCCACATGGCTTCTGTGCATTTCAGGCTTCTCAAAGTGTTTCTTTTCCATGGACTCTTCCTAGAGTCTGCACAGACTCCTAGCATCCACAACATCCTGTGGCAAGGAATTCCACAGTTCAACTGCAGCCTGTGTGAAGAACCCTTCACTTTAAATCTGCCAGCTTCCCCTATTACTTTTATTGGAAAAGACAGTAAACAATCAATTCCCGTCCATCCTCTTCAACAGCACTCTGAATTAACACCACGTTATTATCTCCTTATTGCATGTGGTGCCTAGAGACCTCTTTGCACAGGGCAGGGTATGAGGATGAGGCTGAGTAATAGTTGTTTGGCTGCAGTGCTTCCAGTCCAAAGCAGAGGAGGCAGGCAAAGGGCAAGTGCATTACAGGAGAGCAGTGCGAACTGACCGTTCTTATTGCTGGCTTCTTTCTAAAGCTGCCTTTTTCTTTTGCAGGCAACCACGTGGTGGTGACTCTCAAGGAATTTTCCACTTGCTTCTCCTGAAGGAGAAGTAGGTCCTGAGCAGGATGCAGCAGCCAGCAGCTGGTGACAAGAGCACTTCCGTTGCCTCACCATGTCCACCTCAGGCCAGCCTCGCTGACGGCTCATTCTACACGCGCCGCTGCATCACTGAGGATCCCAGCTGGTCCCTGGTCACTGTCCCCCACCTCACTGAGCTCTGCATCCAGCACATCGTTCACAATTTTGAAAGTAAGCGGGAGCGCATTTACTCTAGGACACATGGAGAGAGAGGGTCAGTCCCAGAGAGCAGAGGGTCAACAAGGCAGATGCATCGGAAAGGCAGAGTGTGGCACCCAGCCCTGCCAGAGGAGCAGATGGGGAGAAATACTGCCTTGGGCAGCCAGTTAAACAAACTGTTCAGTTGCTAAGTATGTACTTGTATGTACTCCAGGGATGGCTGTAGTCCTCTGGGCTGCAGTCCAGGATGGGACTCTGTCCTGACCCTGTTCTATCACATCTTCTTCCATCCATGCTCTTCTGGACTCACCTGAACCATGACCGGGGCTGTAGAGTTGCTGTTTCCTGCTCTCTGTTCATATACATATTACAGTGTTTGAGAACAGAGCCCTGTTGTACTGAGTGCTGTACAAAGAGATGGAGAATTGCTCCCTGCCCAGAGGAGCTATCATCTCTGCATTGTACTCACAGGCTCAGCCCTCCTCCATGGCTTTTGGTGGTGATGTGACAAGTTATATCCTCAGGCAGGGAATGTGCTTTTGAAGCAGGTGGACTGATGAAACACGGTGAAACAGAAGAAGCATGTCTCATCTGAGAACTGACTGGGGGGGGGAAAGAAGGGCTTACCTGTCTTTTTTGGCTGACTCAGTGAAGGGGCAGCGAAGACCAAACATAGTTTTAAAGGTATGTCCATGCTCGGACTGTAAGACAGTACAGAGGAGCTCAGTGATGCCTTATGCCAGGAGCTGATGGTACTTGAGGGTCTGAGCTGGGACACCCTTGCAGCCCTTATCAGCCTGATCAGTCAGTTTGATGCCAAATGCATCGGACCTGCATTGTGCATGCATAAAAGCAGTGTGCTCATTGTCATGGGGACCCTCGTGCTATTACCTGAGCTGTGAGGCTGCACCTTGCCCACAGTGTGGCCTGAGTGAGCCCCAGTGAGCCCCAGTGAAGCTAGCCCAGCCCTGCCCATATGTGTCCCACCTCTGCTTGTGTTGTGGGACTTTGCAGAGAAGGTCACTGCAGTGTCAGCTGTAGGACAATGGAAAATAGACTCCAGGAAGAGGCTGTGGTAAAACTGTCAGTGTCCTCAGAAAGGGAATGCCACAGAAACAGAGGAAATATAAAGCTAACCCCACTTTGCGTTTCATAATCTGGTTTCCCATGCACAGACAGGTCTCTCCACTGATGATTTCTGTTGCTCAACACAACTGTGTACACGAAACTAAATATTCGTAGTGTGAGTACACGTGGCTTTTCTCTGGCATTTCTTGCCACAAAGAACTTCCACCAGAGAAGACATATGAGACTTAGGGCAAGCACTGGGAAAGAGACTCAGGAGAAAGAGTACTTGGGAAAACAGAACTTTTATTTAAACAAGGTGGACCTAAAAGCTAGGAGTGTGCCTCAGCAAAAAGGAACAGGAATCAATTTGAGGTAAGACCGATGCTTGAATTAAGATAAATAGGCACAAGGACCTGCATGAAAAGCACACGGTTGTTCTCAAATACTGTTCTTCAATATGTTTAGAAACCAAAAGGGAGAAAGTTCAGCAAATGGCAGGCCAAGCTCTCCCATCTCTGTAAGGCTGAATTAGTCTCTTGGGAGCAGAGTTCCTGCTCTGAATATAAACTGCATTCAAACTGAGTTTAAATGTGGAGCTGAGTTTCTGGCACAGTTCCCAAATATTATGAGAGTAAACCCAATTATGCTAATCTTTCATTGTAAAAGTTAGAAATCGTATATGGAAATGTAGAAATGAATCCTACCTATATTCTGCCAACTTAGCTCTGTGCTCCAGCCTCTGGCAACCAAGAAGAGAGCCGGTATCAGCAGAGGGGAGAGCATGGGCACACAGCTGGGGGCCCGGGCAGAACCATAGTGCCAATTGTTCCTACGCCCAGACCAACCTCTCATTCTTTTTATCCCTTCCAGAGAACCCTATTTTGAACTATCTTCTGCCTGAGCACCAAAGGAAGGTGGTGGACAGGCTCTCCACCAGCCTTCCACTCACTGTGACTGCCAACGTAGTAAGCCATGAGGACTACTGGAAGAGGTGCTGTATCGAGCGCTGGCAAGTGTGTGACGTCTCCAACTACGGACACAGCTGGAAACGGATGTTCTTTGAACGTCACCTGGAGAACATTCTGAAGTTTTTCATCCCTAACACCACAGACCCCAAACAGGTCCTAGAGCTCATCCCACTCTGCAAAGGCTACGTGCGGAAACTGGAGATCGATCAGTTCCTGCCGCCCGTGCGGGTGGATCAAAAGGAGGAGAGCAATGACCTCACGGACACAGAGGAGGATGCTGACTTTAGTGAGGCCTACACGCATCACTACAACCTGAAAGATCTCATTACTGCTCTCCCTCACCTTGAAGAGCTTCATCTCACTTATGGTGTGAAGAGCTGTGGCATGAACTTTGAGTGGAGCCTCTTTAACTTCACTGATCAGGACTGCTCCAACTTGGCCGCTGCTGTGAAGATGTGCCGTAACTTGAAAGTAATATACCCCAAACTGAACCTTACTTCTTCAGCTGAATCTTCAATTTGCCTGTGCATAGAAATACAGGGACCAGTTTTGCTTGCTGGCAGCACCCTTCCTATTGCAAGTTCCAGATTCTGTCAGAGTGCAGAGATATTAACCTGCTGGCCTAGTGCTGAGCATCTTGCTCTCCCATGTCCTTGCTAGAACAGGTTGTCAGAGGATCACTGAGAAAAATACTTGCTCCCACAAAACTTGTTGTTTGTAGCGTAAGGGACAGCAGCACTCCACTGTTAACTCCTCATGCAGTTCTGGGAGAGAGGAGAGGAAAAGTCCCGAGGGAGCTTTTCATAAGGAGTTTTTGGTAGTTTTGCTCAGTAAATACATGTCAGCCTCTCCCAGAGGAGCAAAGACCCCCAAGAAGAGCATGGGGAAACGCTCACACTTGCCTTAGAGCAATGAAGGATTTTCCTCCTAAGCACTAACAGCGTCCAGCTCTGTGGGAACTGCAGTGCAGATACTCAGCCCCTGCAACACAGCAACGGGCATTGCTATCCAGAGTGGAGCCAGAGTGAGCTGGATGAACTCCCCACAGATCAGCATGCTTTGGGAAATATGTCTTCATGGCTTCCAGAAGAGAAATTACCTCTCTTGTGGCTATTAAGATGCCCTGGCCACACGGGACATTGCACTGTGGTTACCATGGGTGCACGTGTTCATTCAGACAGATTTGATTGTGATCTGTGGTGGGTTCTGCTGCTAGTTGCTGCACACATTTGGACAGCTTTATCTTGCTTTAATTTAGCCCCCAGTTAGAGATCTTGTGCAGTCAGAGGAGGGGAACAGGCATTTCCAGGAGACAAATCCTTTTTCCCTAGAATAGGCATGGGACAGCAGTGGCATGCCCCGCTTACTGGAACTACCTGCCCCCTAGGAAAGCAACTGCTTGAGCCTTCTAGCTAAAGGTGTCTGAAGTAAAGGGAGATGCTCCTGTCTGGTGGACCATAGGTTTAGCTCCCTGATGAACTTGTACAAAGCTCAGTCCAAAGCAGTGGCTGTTTTAGTGACCCTGGTTTTTATGCCCACAGGTTTTCAAGCTGACACAAAGCAAAGTGGATGATGACAAGATCAAGGTCCTGGCCCGTAACTTGCAGGATCACCCTTGCCTGTTGGAGCTGGACTTGTCCCACAATCTCATCAGGGACAGCGGGGCACAAGCTCTTGGCAAGCTGATCAGCCACAGCAGATTAGAAACCCTCGATCTGTGTAACAACCAGATCCATCACCTGGGGGCTCAGGCTCTTGCTCAAGGCCTGGCTGAGAGTTCCACCCTGACCTCCCTGAATCTGCGCCTCAACTTCGTGGAGGACAAAGGCGGGGAGGCGATCGGCCATGCCCTGCTGACCAACACCAGCCTGAAGTCCCTCCATCTGGGAAGTAATAACCTGTCAGAGCCAACCGCTGCAGTGTTCTCCCAGGTCCTGGCTCAGAACACCACTCTGACAAGCATCAACTTCTCATGCAACCACCTGGGGCTGGTAAGAAAAGCCTCTTCTCCCTGCAGTGTGTGAGCCTGCGTGGTGGTCTTGCAAAGCAGATGCTGAGCCTGTCTCAAAGCCACAGAGGCAAATGCATCCCTCACTTTGCATTCTTGCTAGGATAACAATCAGTTGTGAGCAGGGAAGAGACTCTAGCAGATGTCAGAAAGGAGAGGGACATCTTCTGTGCATGAGCATGCATTTACCTCACTTGTTACATCTATCTCTGTTCATAGGGCTGACTGAATCTGTCTTTGAGGCTTTGGGCTTTTGAGCAGAGAGGGATTTTCCCCCCAGGAAACTGAAAACCAGGAAGCATGTCTGGGAAAAATCACAGACGCTTTGCACACGTGAGCGTAGTTAATGATAGGCGGCATGAGATAAGGGTCTCAGGCATATCCTCTGTGCTTTGGATCTGCTGTGCCATCTGTCATTCAGCAGCATACAGATAGTGTCACCCTTCCCAGAATTTCTCCTGTCCATCACACGCTCAGAGGAGACTGTCAGAAAATTGGCTTGGTTGTTGAGCTTCTCTAAATCATGGGGAGGCCCTGGAGCGGTGTGTTGTGGCCCTGGTCAGGGGTGTTGTGTCTGTGTGCTTCTAAGTTGCTCCTAAAACACAGGCTTACATTTTCTAGACAGAAGAGCATCCACAGATCTTACTGCATCCCTAAGAGCTGCAGTATGCAACATGCCCACAAACCAGACCACTTCTCTTCTGCTGATTAAAAAGCTTTAGAAATCTGAAACTAGACAGCCAAAAGCAATCACGCTGGCTTTTAAACTTTCTGTGCTGCCTCAATTATTCTCACTGTCAAATAAAGAGACAGCAAGACCAGCTGTCCCTGCTGGCAGGAATATTGGCATCAATGTGTTTGACAAGGGTTTTAAAAGGATTTGATGGCAGAAAACCTTTTGTGAGTTCTGAGTTTTATGGTCCTGGATGTGGAAAACCATTTGATTTTAATGATACAAGGGGGCAAAGGTTGGAAAGGATAGAAGGACTTTTGTTTAGTAAATAATAATCTCTGTGCTTAGCATCTTCCTTCTGATGAGCTCTCCTGTTACCCAATTGTGAAGTTTCATGGCAGCCCAAAAGCTGGCTGGTAGTATTATCTTTGGGAAAATTGGGGGTTTTGCTAGAGATGCATTCAATTCTGACCTCTGTACCCCATGAAAAAGAGACCTCCTCCCAGTCCTTTTTGCTCTGCCCTTTTTGGCAAAGGGGCTAAAAGGCAGGGTGTTGGGATGAGGGGACCATCTGGATGGAGGAGATGGGGCAGGAAGTGTATTTGGTACCTGAAAGAGAATAGCAACAGTGGGAAAAGGTTCAAATTGTCACATCCCTAAATACAGTGCTTCATTGAAGGGGGGAAAATGCCTCAGAGTGAGTTGCCTCCCTAAGGCTACATCACATTTTCTGTCCCATGCGGGCTGGTCTTCAGTTACATGAGATATTCCCCTCAGGAAAGCCAACCCAGCCTGGGAAATGGCATCCAGGCAGAAAACTGCCAGTACTGGGGCTCTCACCACTGCCAAGATGAGGAACAGCACTCTAACCCATTTGTCCTCAGCCAGCAGAAAGCTGGGAACCGGGGGACAGGGGGAAGCAGGCTCCTCTCAGGTTATCATTGCCAGACGTGCTACTAACCAGCCTGAGCCTGAGAACTCCTGACATGGTACCCAGAGGGAGTCATTAGCATGTGTCATATCACAGAGAGCTGCATAAGGTTACACTCCTCCTCTGCACTTCTGTGAGCAACATTTCGGACGTGGGTGAAGGCCTTTATCCCTTTTGGCACCATCTCATGGACTTCCGGCTGACAGCAGCAGAAGTTGCCCTGGGGAGGAGGGAAAAGGAGCAATACACCTCTTTTTTTGATATCCTCCTTTAACCACCCCCTCTCACCCTTTTGCAGGATGGTGGGAAGCAGCTGCTTGAAGGGCTGGCAAACAACAAGACTTTGACCGAGCTTGATCTCCGCCACACAGAGGTGGAACAAGAGACTGATTTCCTCATTCACCAAATTGTGTGGGCCAATCGAGAAGCGGTGAGGCTGGGATCTCTGCAGCACCCCACTGCTGAACCCCTTTGAATAAAATGCTCCAGGGAGCAATGAGCTTTGGGTGTGCAGTCTTGGAAATACTTTACCTCAGGGTCCTGGTTTTATTTGTTTTTCTGAGAAACACTTTACTTTTGGCTGCCACCACAGCCTTTCCCAGACCCCCACCATCCAACCTACGACTTAACTGGAGACATTAGAAATCAAGGCACTGCAGTGGCACCACAGAGCAATCTGCCTCTCAAGCCCTCTCTCTCACTGTGCCCTAAATCTCACCTCCTGTGATGCTTTTATACGCTCCAGCAGCAAGCTTACTTCAGGCAACTGAATATTGTTTCACCTGTAAAGCAGTTTAGATGAAGTCTCTGCCACCTAAATGGTCTAGTCCAGACCTAACTTTAAGGTTTTGCTGAGGAGGATGTGAGAGGCATAGAGGATTAAGGGAATGTTGTTTCTAGTTCCTCAGCAGCTTTTTCTGGCAATTGCTCTGCTCAATAATCTATTTGTATTTATAGAAAAATCTGTCCGGAGTCTGAGAGGGGTGGTGAAAAGTAAGTAGAAATAAATTCAAAAAATCAAGAGGTCTCACCACCATGGTTTCCTGCTTTGGGTTGCTCTGCTTTTGATCAGTGCTAGCCTGCTTTGCAACAGGTGAGTTCTCTACAACCAGATGTTTACCTTACCTAGTAGTGCTCTTCTGTGCAAACCTGTCCAAAACAATCTGTGTTTTGCATAACTTCAAGCTAGAGGGGCCCCTTCAGGACTGCTGGCCCACACAGCTCTGAAGTTTGAAAACAGTGCAGCTTCCTTGGGCTTGGAGCAAAGTGGAGCAGCTTCCTTTCGCCCTACAGGCTGTGGTCACCTGAGGATGGGACAAGGCACACACTTGACTGAGTCAGTCCTTTGACCACCCTGCTCAGGAGATATCAGTGAGTGGGTTGACTTCCATCCCCTCCCACCCTCTGAGCAATGCAGGAGCTCGCCATGCCTCCCAGCCCTGCCCAACACCAGTGCTCACAGACCCACTGCTGGCAACCACCTCAGTGAATCATCTGAAACTTTTATTACACCGATTTGGTTTACAATCTTTGTACTTTGATATTTCCAACAAAAAAGGCAACATTGTGATATACTGTTTGTACATATATAGAGAGACAGACAGAGCTAGATCATATTGACAGAGTTGAAAAGTAAAAACTGTTTCCCGGTGTTCACAAAAGAATTTATTCACCACGTACCCGCTTCTGCCTTGCCCTGCCTGATGGATACAGACACCGACGGTGCCACCGGCCCCTGGCCAACAGGACCTTTACCTGCACCGTGTCACGCCCATATAGATCAGAAAGGATGGAGTGTGAGGCTGCCCTGACAGCAGGGGCCACACAAGGGGTGCTGACAGGGCTCAGCCCCAAGCCCTCACAGGTTTGTGTAGCTCCCTTCCCAACTACTGATGGATGCTCCAGGGGCTACGTCCAGAAGAATTCCTAACCAGCAGTAGCAGCTGTGAAACCTCCCTACCTGGCCATCTCCCACTACTTGTTTCCCATCCTCGAGACCGAGGTATTGAATATACTTATTTATTTTTATCTGCATTTACAAAATATTTTCACTGGATGACACACCTCAATGAGATGAGAACTCATGTTCAGAAACAGCAGAAAAGACCCAGATCAGCATCAGGCTGATGAAGCAACAGCTCCAGCAGCGAGGGTGGGGGTTTAATGGGGGTGGCCTGGTCCTAGGCAAGCTTGCCTGTAGCTCCAAGGACAGGGCTGCAGCTGGTCAGCCAGTTGTGCAATGAAAGCTCATGCTTGGAGGGCAGCGATGAGATCCTGCAGACATGCTAGCAGACACATGAGGAGGAATTGGCCACCAGAGCCAGTGAGGACAAGGGAAGGAAAGAAAAGGGCTTGGGAAAACCTGTCATCACCAAGTCAACTTCTGACTTGCTTTCCAGGATATTCACTGCTCGTTTTCCTGCAAACAGCTGAGGCTGTTAACACTACTTAAGCACCCTTCAAACCCACTCCTGGGCTGCCACATGCAGGAATGCCTGGGCAGGTAGCTGTTGCCTGGAGAACCCTTTGCCCTCTCTCCTATCAATCTCTTGGCCAAAAAGCAAAGTCCAAACCAAGCAGCCTGGTTTGGATCATTTGCCCACACCCAAGACCAACAGCCAACTATCTGCCAATCTGCAAGGGCTGAAACGATTTCAAACGCCACCCACTCTGGACACACAGCAACAGCAGGTTGGAGTGTGAACATTCCCGCTGTTGGTGTGTCACTTGTCAGCTCCAGGTCCAGTTACCACAGGGTGGGTAACTAGCTGGTCACTCTGTGCTGAGTGCAGGGCCAGAACGGATCCCTTAGCTCTCCCATGAGCTCCATCTCCAAGGAGTACTGGCAGGCTTTGAGGAGGGGGGTCATTTGTGGGCCTCCATCTGGAGGAGGGAATGAGCTTGGACACTGCCACCACCCCCCAGCGCAGCATGAGCAGCACTCGGCAGAGGGACCCCAGTCAAGCTGGGAGCATCCCCCCACCCATGGGTCTGTGCCAGAGAGGCGCTGAGAGACAGGGGTGGCCGGAAGGTAGAGAAGAGGGAATGACACGAGGGCTTGCACTTGGGCTGTGCCGGCGGGTGTCCCATCAGGCCGGAGCAGGGGCACCCGGCTGGCTCCCTCCCGCAGCAGATGGCGAGCCCGGCTTCCACTGCTCTGAGCAGAGCGCACACGGCAGCAGGAGACAGTGGCCAGCTTCCCAAGCCTGGCGGTTTCTGCTCACAGAGACCCAGGCATCGATTTGCAAGGTGTCACACTGGCATATGTCACAAACAGGATGGCAGGTTGATTTCGAGCACCAACTGGGGGAGGAGGGAGGAGCAGGCTGCCACAGCGATGAGCAGAGGCTGTGCACAGAAATGGTTGCTGTGCTCAGCCTCCCTTGGCTCCCATGGAGCTGGATTTGTCCAGGCTGAGCTGGCCCTGCCTGTTCGGCCCCTGCTGGCCCTCTGCACAGTCAGCCAAGGTGCTGGTGGCTGGGGTTCCACAGCACAGGGGAAAATGGGGGTCCTGTGCACTGCCTCTGGGACAGCATTGTGGGGTGAGGAGGGAACAGCATGCTTCTAAAACACAGTGCCAACCACTCCTGGCCTGAAACACACCCAGACAACTAACATAAGCCCTCCCGATCACTGGGGACCCAGTACTGTATTCCATCAGCCCTACAGCACCTGTGCCCTGGGTGCAGCAGCTTCGCTCCAAACTCAATCACCAGCTAGACCCATGTACCACCCTGCTGACAGGGCATTTTTGGCTAACCTAGATCCTTTTGTGCTTCTTCAGTTGCAGTGAAGAGGGATGAAGCCTGAGCTCATGTGGCTGGGAAGATGGGAAGTGGCGCAGAGCCAAGCCCTGCATCGGCTTCCCTAGGTGGAGGGGACGGCTCAGAAATGAAGCATTCCTCCTCCCTACAGGGTATGCCTGAAATAGCCAGGCTTGTCAGATCCCTGTCTCTGGCCGTGATGGATTAGCCTCTCCAAGACACGAGGCAATTTATTCATTAGTGACATTTACACCTTGTGGCTGCATTACCATCGCGGTTGGTGACACGTGCTCGAGCTGTCAGTGCTGGGCTTGGAGGCGACATTGCTGCTCCAACAGCGCAGCGAGACATGGCCTGGGCACCTCAGCTTAGGAGTACCTCCTGCCTGTCTCCTCAGCCAGAGCATGCACAGATTGCTGCGAAAGCCCACTCTGTTCCCAAGCTTCTCCATCAAAATGCCCCACTCCATTTCCCCCCCACACTCCCTGCCTTGCAGCACTGTTGCTCCTGCCATCCAGCGCCTCATCCTCCTGCCCCATTTTGCTTTCTGTCTCCTGTAAAAACCACCGCCTTTGCAAAGCCTTTTACAGCTGTTCTCAACCAGCCCTCTTCTTCCCGTGTCCTGATGAGCATTCACATGCTATTCTGCCCTCTGTCAGCTGCCCTTGACCCCAGAGGAGAAGCACAGACCTCATGTTTGGAGACTTCTCCAGCAGACACACTGCTTTCACCATGATGCTGTCCCCTGGTCCCGCACTGCCACGACAGCTGACAAGCCTCTCCTCTCCTTCCTGGTCTGGAGACCAGGACCACCAAAACATCAAGGCCTTCTGTTTTCTAACTTCAGACAGGTGCTGTGAAATTCTCTGGGAAAGCACAAAGTGATGCCAAAGTGATGCCAGGATGTGCTGCGGTTGCTCTGCACCAAGCAAGCAGAGGGCATGCCAGGGCAAGGAGCGCTGCTGGAAGGCCGTGCACAGGCAGGGTATGGTGAGGTCTGGCCACCAGCATGCCTGTGGTCATCATGCATCTGCTGGCATTTCATGGCTGGCCCATGGAGCCCAGCAGGGAGGGGACCAAAGTGATGTGAATGCACAGCCTTGGAGGAGTTCAGGGGAGGGGAGTGCTTTGGCTAGCTCAGAGGAATGACAGTTTGCACATCGAGTTTGGGGAGAGTGAGAAGAGCTGGAAAGCGTTGTCCAGAGAGCAGATCCGGCAGCTCTCCGGTTTCATGCAGCCAGCAATGGATTAGCTTGTTCTCAAACACAGCTTGCTCCATGCTTTTATCCCTGCTCCCTGCCACTCGCTGCAGCAAATGTGACACTTCACACCATCTCAGGTCAGGAGTTTCCTCTCGCGAGGAACAAGCAATGCTCTGTCACCCTGAAAAGCCCTTGCCCCAAGGATGGATGGGTGTCACCACACCAAAGCCGCAAACATATCAGCCCTCTGCAGGGCCACAGACCCCAGCTGTGCACAAGCATGCAGAACCCCACCCTGCCACATCTGGGTGGATGGCCATGTCACACCTCCAGGAGCAGAGAAAGATTTTTAGCTCCAGCCTCTGTTTCTGATCAACCTACCCCACTGCAAAGCCACAGGGCCACCATTCTGATCTGCCTTGAGCATTCCTTCTCCACCAGCACAGCACATTACTCAGAGATGGAAGGAGTAGAGAGTTTAAACCCACATTATCATCAAAAATCTTTTTTTTTTTTTTTTTAAGCAAGGAACAGCAATGTGAAACACTGCTCACAGCTGTTAAGGCCTTCTAGTTGCATTTCAGTCTGAAAAAGCCGTTGGCATTTCCAAAGTGAAACTGTTATTCTGGGCTCTGGTTGTCCCCGCTGTTTGCCCAGTCAGCTGAGCGGTGCTGCTCCATCAGACACACTGCTCCTCTCGCTCCCCTGTGCTCGGCCCCTGGGGACAGGCTCTTCCTGGGGGCAGGTGCAGCACAAACAGAGCCCACCAGCTCCTGCCGGGGCCGAGCAGGAGGTGGTGCCTGCTTTCAGCTGATCCTTCCTCTGCATCTGCTTCTGGAAATGTGCATAGACTCAGGCTTGGGATTTTCCAAACTTTCACCCTGACTGGTTCATGGGCTGCCATCCAAAGTCTGAATTCATGTCACGGCAGCTGACAGCGCTGCTAATGGACGTTGGGACCATGGGACTGATACAAAGTACTACGTCATCTCACCACATTCTAGCTAGGCTTTTTCTTTCACTAATGTGAGTAGCTAAGATCGCAGAAGCAGCTTGTGCTGAAGGAGAGTGAAAGAACCTCATGTGTCTGTATGTGAAGTCATTTTGTTCTACAGAATCCACTAAATTATATTCACAGTAGGTGATCCATCCATCCATTCACAGAGTTCGAAGGACTGGGGAGGGTTCAGGATGGGCACCAATTTCTCACAAGCTTCATTTCCCCCAAATGAACTTTACAAAAACCAAACAAACGAACGAACAAAATGGCCCAACAAAAAGAGTCTTCCTGGGGAATGGGGGAGGAATAAAACCCACTTAGCTTTCCAGCAGCCGCTGTGCTTCCAGCATCCATCAGTGCTGGATGGCCATGCTGCACATTGTAATGGGCTCCTGAAAATTTGGCAGCTTCTGGAAGAGTTGCATAGGTGGATGATATACCTGTTAGTAGAGCCTGTTTACGAGCCGCAGGAAGAGGAGCTTGTTGAACTCCACTGGGAAACTGTCCCTCCTCCAAGACAGATATGAGGTAAGGAGGGAAGGAGGAAGGGCAGGCCACGAGGCCATGGGTCTTGCAGGTTCAGTTCTGCCCTTGGGACCTCTTTTCCCTCAGAGGCGGAAAGGCTATGGTCCCGTGGGAGAAGGCTCCTCTCCCAGTGCTGTGGAGGTGCTGTGGAGGTCAATTTGCTTGTTAGCTTGCCTTTGAGGGAGTTGACGAGATCGCATCCATGGGCATAGCGTTCCCCTTGGCGGAGCAGCTGTGATGGAGGCAGTAGAGCAGAACAGTTCAACCCACTGCTTGTAGAAAGTACAGATATTCAACATTCATTCATGTTGGCCAAGTCCTAACACAAACTCTATGCATCAAAGCAACACTGACAGATCAATTTTTCTGGACTCAAGGACAGACCCTCTGAGGAGCTGCTGAGCCAACCTCACATTAGTATAGTACCACTGGCTTCAGTAAAATTACACTAGGAATGAACATAGCCCATTAATTTCTACCTGAAGTGTGACTATGTCCCCTTTCCACTTTTTCCAGGGAAAAAGTTTGCCCACAGGGAAAACAGCACTAGGCAGGCTCAGCCCCAAGCCCCCACTGGGGTCCCAGGTCCTATGAACCAGCCTTTGGTCCCCACGCATACCTGGCTCAGTGGAGAGTGTAGGCCCAAGTGCATCACAGGAGGCAGCAGCACCAGACAGAGCTATCGCTTAAACTATGTCTCATTTGTGACATTACCTGGATCCAGATCATATTCCTACAGACTTTATTCTAACCACTGAATATGAATGAAACATGATCAGAAAGACATATCCCAATTTGAGACTTACAGCTCTTTGGTAATACAACATCTTGGTGGTGGTGCAGCGTTTCAGACCCAGTCCCTACAGCGACTGCAGCAGAGTAGGAGCAATCTGCAGCAATCTGTACCCTGCTAAAGGCAGCACCCTGGTGACATTAGACAGCTGTACTGAAGCTGTGGTTGAAAAGGCTGGGAGGAGAGCTTAAAAGGCATTATTCATCCCACCTGCTAATCAGCAGGTACTGTTTTATTGGCATCGGATGCTACGCAACTTTCTTAAACTTCCACTTAATAAATCTTCCCTGTAGTTCTCTACCCATGGGCATCCATCAGTTATTAAACATCGCTGCAGCCTCTTAAGTGAAGAGACAACAAAGAAGGCAGGGACCAGCTGGATCTCTAAGGTGCATTTTATGGGGAGTAGAAAGGAAGGGCAGTGCACTTGTTTGACAACAGATGAACAGCAGCTTCCGTAGCCCTAATACTGCGTATTTTCCTGGAAGGCCTGGCCTTGGCCATAGGCTCAGATTCCCTCTCCCCACCGTAATAAATGCCCCTACAGCTGCTCACCCTGACAGCTCTCTCTGAAACCTGCCTCCTTGGTGTGGAGTGAGACATGACATACAGTGGGCTCAAAGAAGTACCACTTAGCTGGTTGGTGTCATCGACAGGTTCTGCACAAGCAAAGTGCTAGGGAAGCTTTCATGGTGCTGAAAGATAGATAAATGGGTAGTGATGTGTCTTGATGATCAGCTAATCCAGAGCTTCTCATGCACTCCTCTCCCTCTCTGTCTCTCTCTCTAGTTCAGAAAAGCTGGAGTGCTTTTAAGTACCTGACAAGTATACTGACAGCAACTGGAAACACCAAACAGCCCAAACTAATTCTCCAGCCTTGCAGCAGTAAGGACTAGCCCTCTTCTTGGTTGCATTAGCACCATGAAGGGTCATGAAGAGGAGCTGGTAGCATTCCTGCCTCCCTCCTTCTGGTGTGAGAGGAAAGCCTGCTGCTAAGTGCAGTGCTGAGCCTGACTCTCAGCCCATGGAAAGCTGCAATGTTTGAATGATGTATGGAGAAAACCAAAGCCATCTGACTGCAGAGATCCTCCCAGTTATTGCCCCCATCATACCGACAAGCACCCAGCTCTGACCTTCCCAGAGGGTGATATGTGCTGTCCTGCTTTCCTCCTGTAAGGGGCCAGCAGCTCTGTGTACTCCGCTCACTTTGAAGAGATCTTCTGCACCAGAAATGAGGACACAGCCACCCTGACAGACCAAGGCATTGCTTGCACCTTCGGCCCTCTCCCCCTGCCCGGGCCAGGCTCAGAGCAGGAGTGACATACTCACTACACAATGAAAACTTCCGCACCACCACTCAAGCCAGGGTCTGGCAAGTGAAATCAAGACTCTCGGATTGGTGAAGAGAAGGCTACAGATAACAGGCCTGCTTGTGGCAGGAAGGCCATGAGAAAAAGGAACAGAGCAAATTAGACTCACCAGTCAATGGAAGAGAAGTAATGGGATTAAGATACAGCAGGGAGATATAAGGGAGAAGGCTATCCTGAGAGGAGCAGATTGGGCCATCGAATGACCTGCCAAAGGAATCGTCATCACCAACATGGACACAGAGCAGACACAAGTCTCAGGAAGAGCAGACACCTGACTGCTGCACAGCCCAGAGCTGTGGTGGGTGATGTGCATGTGCCAGGAGATAAGACCACTCCACCATGAAGAGGCTGTGCGCCACAACAGGGACGGGCCATCTCTGGGTATCTGTGCATATAATCTGAGCCATAAGGAGAATTACAGCAGCTGCTCTTGGCCCAGGGCACTGCGGTCTCTCCCCAACACTTAGGAGGAAACCCTCTTTGCCAGCAGTGTCCCATGCCAGGAGACGGAAGGGAGAGCCCAGTTTTCTGCTCTGAACTTTTCTGCCTGACTAGACATGCCAGGACAAACTCTCATTTCAGTCTCTCCTCTTCAGCTCCACCACTTCTCTGTCAAGCCACCAGGCAACTCCTGTCCCTGCTGTCCAGTCCTGCTCCCCTACCATGTCCAAGTGCACCATCCCCCTTTCCTGAGCCTGAGGCAGGGTTCAAATATCTCCACCCTTGAGAGAAGGGAATAGGATGGACCAGGGGGGCAGCTCTACCAGGTGCATTGGGGTAGCAGGGCCAAGAATACGAGGGAGGGGACCTCTGAGAAATCCTGGCATGCAGTGGGGAACACTGGCTAGAGAGGTCCCACTTCTCAGGGTACTGTGGGTCTGGAATAGCCACAGACACAGCACTGGGCTACAGCTGGGGCTACAGCTGGGACCACAGCTGGGACTTGGCTGCAGCTGGCACCGTGCACATGGGGAAGGTGTTCAGTAACAGGAAGACTGTATGGATCCTGCGGGTCAGAACAGCAGCTGTGCCTTAAAGATCCACCTGGACAGACTACCTCCAGAATAAGATTTCATAGGTGAAAATGGGGCCAGAGGAACAAGGCAAGGCATTCTCATGGAAAGCCCCAGAAAGAGCCAAGGACACAGCACCTGAAACTCTGCTGCAGGTGCTAAAAGCCGGGGAGCACAGAGACCCTGCTAATCTGTCCCTGTTGTGAAGACTGTCTTTGCCCCAGGGAGCTAAAAGGCTTGCCAAAACTTAGATAAATCCATCTGTCCAAGGCACCTTGGAGGCTGGAGATAGAAAGATGAGCCATTACAGCCTAATTTAAGCAATGTGCAGGAGATTTCAAAGAGAACATGGCAGGAAGGACAAGCGGGGATCTCATTCCTCACTAATGACCCGTTGCAGCTCCACTGTCTCAATTCACTGGGACATACAAGCACACACCATTATCTCCCCGGAGTCACGAGGACACTCAGCCTCGGCCTTGGCTTATATTAGGCCCTTGGAGAGAGAAGCACAAGTGCACAACAAGCCAAATGTCATTACTAAGCAAGGAAATCCCAGGGCTGCTTCTGCCCAGTCTGAATCTGTGCCAAAAATAATGAGAACAAAACGCAGAGAGGGATGTGCCTACACCGGAGACCTTATGCTTCTCTGCCCTCCAAGGGACCCTCTTCTTTAAGCCGACATCTAGCTCTGGTAGCGAAAGCAAGGGCAGATGCTAAGACAGAATCATAAACAGTGAGATTTTAAGAGACTTCCTGTTCAAACCACTGTTGTTTGTAGTTTAGCACCTGAGATCCAGGAGGACAAGCTGACTCGGAGGGTAAGAGACACTAACTGGGATACGCAGGGCATGAAGAGCAGAACAGAGTGCTCTGGGAGAAAAGACAAGTGGAGCCCTACAACGCCCACAGGTGCTGACCACTCCAGGCTTGACAGCAAGAGATGACTTTCAAAAGAGGACCAATGTGGTACATGGGTGCATTTGCAGCCTCCTTAAGACCTGGGAGTACAGCAGCATGATGAGAGAGACAGACCTCTCATTAACAGCTGGCAGGAGGAAGATGGCTGGACTAAATACAATGCCCCACCATTTGCCCTTCTGTGACAGATGGGGAGGCAGATGCCAAGCTCAAATGCCCAGGTGCCAATGGACTTGCCCTTGTCACCCAAGACCTGCTACTCTTAGCTGCTGTTCTCCCCATCTGATGAGGGAAGCAGGGTGAGGCTGAGTGCTGTCTGGAGAAATCGCTGGCTGATTTGGCATGCACTCCCCCAAAGAGCTGACTGAAAAGAAGACAGCTTTTCTGAGAACAAGGACACGAGATCTGGGGATGTGTTGCTGGAGGAGGAAAAGCTGGGTGCCTGCATGCTGCAGACACTGATGCAGCTTCAGTGACACGAAGGCTCTTTGCCCAATGTCACTGAGATCCTTTCCAGCAGGGTGGAAGGGGCAGCTCAAAGCTCGGAGCAACCTGCCCTGACAAGAGCAAGGCAGAAGAACCCAATAGCTAATGAGCTACACAGAAGTCACCTCACTTCTCACAGCCTGACACCTCCCTGCAAAAACCTCTGCTGTGCAAAACATTCAGTTCTAATCAGGTTCTCCTCTAACGTATCCGCGGCCTCTGTTCTGCAGAGCATCCTTCTTGGCAGATGCCCCCTGCATGAGTCCTGCACCAATAGTAGGGTCCCACAGAAAGGGAATCCTTTCGCTCCTCCTTTCCCCAGCCCAAGTTCACAAGGCTCCAGCATGCTTTTGCATTTGTCCCCGCTATCCCCTCAGAGCTCTCTGCCAAAATGAGGCTTCCAGGAGCCTGCAGCTCAGAGTTCCCAGCCAGAGCCCAGCTGGATCTCATGCAAAATTCACTCGTGCAGACATGCACCAACCTGCTGCTCCATTAATAGGTGAACTGCAGCTGAACCTACCAGAGACTTCCTTGATGCTTGGCTGAACCAATTAGGACTCACTTCAAAGCCAGGAAGGGTCCCCAGCCACTTGATGTGCCACCTGATACCACGATGTCTATCCCAGTGCCATCCTCTTCCCCTTCCCCAGCTCACCAGGGGCCTCCTGTTTCCTCTTCCAGCTGAGCCCTCCTCCAGCAAACACATCAGCAGTACTGCAGATCTCTGCTCCATCTGGATTTGCACATTCATCCCTTCCCCAGTGCTGCATGCCCAAACAGAAAACTCTTTACCAAGGGGATGCTGACTCACAGCTGGCACGCCGAAGCTTCCTAAGGAGCTGAGCCTGGGATCCTCTGGAGGCAATGCCATTCCCAGCAGTGAGAACAAAGTAACAGTCGGAGCATGGCCTAAAAAAAAAGTGGGGAGGGTGGGGAATGGTCAGGGGGGAGGGGGAATTCGTGCATTCGTGGCTTTCAGCCTTTGCTCTAACCTGCCGCTTAGCTCCATGTGCCTGGGTGCCCCTGACCTTCCGTCACAGGCAGCGACACCCTGCTCCCAGGGGCCTGCTCTCCTTCCCCCTGCGAGGGGTCTTGCTCCAGTGTGGCAAGCAGGGTGGCCAGAGGTGCAGCAGGGCGCTTTTTGGTGGCTGCTGGTTCCTTGGAGCACGAGCCAGCCTGGAGCCAGGGCTGGGAGCCAAAGCCACCCCCTCCCTGCATCAGGCCTTGTCATTTTATTCCCCCCTTTGGGTCTTGATACCATGAATTACGGTTCTGCGGTTGGTTTGGTTGAATTTTTTTTTGTTTTTTTTTTTGCATGTGGTGATTGGTCTAGAGTTCTGTGCCGTGTCAGGGGGAGCATCAGCATCCACCCCTCTGGGAGGTCAGAGCCACAGCGGGGGAAGCTTTTGCTGGCTGCCGGAGCAGGATGCCATGTCCACTCCATCCTGATGTCCTCCTAGGCTATCCCCCTTGCGCTCCGCTCCCCAAATCCTGCGCTGGCTCAGGCCAGGCAATGGACAACGAGATCTCACCGCCTTCTGCTTTCACAGTGAGGTCTCCACGCAGGACCCATTGCGATGGAGGTGACGGTGGTCGTGGTTCAGGCAGCCTTCGTTGCGGTGTACGATGAGGACGGGGAAGTAGAGGGCATCCTGATAAGGAGGGGGGTCTTCCTCCTCCACAGTCACCTGGCTGGAGAGGCGTGTCTGCTCGGTGGGGCAGCTCTGCTCGTTCAGGCTGCCGCTCCGGCTCTGCCAGAGGCAGCTGCGGCGCGAGCCGTACAGGCGGCCCAGGGAGAAGCGGCTGCTGCTGAAGGGAATCCTGGGACTGCCGTTGCAGATGCTCAGAGCACTGCGGGAGAAGATGGAGGAGCTGCTTATAGTCCTGTGGCACCGCTCGCAGTTCTGCCGGTAGCCCCCGTAGCGGCAAGCAGAGTAGCTGGTGCAGCCGGAGAGCCCCACCAAGTCCATCAGGACTGCTTCCGAGTAGCTGGGCACCAGCTGCTGGTTGGATCGTATGTGCCACTCCAGCTCGGTGCTGTCCACCGTGTTGACACGGGGCATCCTCCGGCAGAAGGAGCGCTCCTCGGCCGGTGTCACCGCCACGTAGTCGAACCCAAAGAGTTTTTCCACGTGGTAATGGACATAGGAGGTGCGGTACTCATTTAGCACCCGCAGGGGCCAGGATAGGGTCAGCAGAGCTGCCACCCAGAAGACATAGTGAGATACGTACCAAGGCAGGTTGTCTGGGTCGGAAAAGGCCACCATGTATTCCTTGAAGTCCACATTTTTGAGGTGCATCCCCTCCCTGGCCTCCATGTAGTCGTCTAGGCCCTCGTTCTCCGTGAAGAAGCGGGCCCGCTGGGTCAGATAGGAGTTCTCTGACTCCACATTGGCAAAGCTGAAACACTTGGTGAAGCGGAGCCGTGTGGCTGGGTAGCTCTCCAGGTCAATGAGGTCCTTGGAGATGTCCTTAACTCCACAGTTGGAATAATCAAACTCGGCCTCTGCCACGTGGGTGTTGACCCGCTCGTGGTACACTTGGGTGGTGGTGTAGGCATCCCCGTTGCGGTAGCGGGTGACCTGCCGGGTCCTGCGCACGTAGTGATAGCTGATGGCCTTCCACCAGATGCAGGGGGTCGCCTGCTGCATCCGCTGCACGCGCTCGTGCACGCTCTCCACGTCTACTTTGTACTGCAGCTCGTTGCGTGTGTAGCAGTGCCAGCACTCCACCAGGTACACCACGTAGAGCATCACCAGGAAAGCCAAGGGGATGTAGACGTAGCCGTTGGAACAGGGGCTGTCGTGGTACATCATGGACTTGCCCTTGTAAGCGCTGTCAAAGGTCAGCCGGGTCACCTTGGTGACGTGGCACCAGGTCATGGCTCCCATGCAGCCGTACATGAGGAGGGACAGCAGCAGGCATTTCCAGTGGGACTCTCGGCACAGGGACTTGCTGAGAGACTGCTTGACCGGCCGCTGCTGCTCCGGGAGACCAGGGAGAAGGAGAGAGAAAACAAGAGAGGAGTGAGTGGGCTGCAGCAGCAGGGGAACGGGAGCAGGCAGCAGGGTGCTGTGGTAGCACCTATAGCTCTGCGAACAGAGACAAACAGCAGATGCCCTGGGGCTCCTGGCCTCGGCAGGCAGGGCAGAGGCCGGCATCTCTCACAGGTTGACAGTCACTCAGTGCAGGAAACTGTCACCCCCACTTCCCTTTGTGGTGCTCTGCCCCTCCCTGGGAGACAGACAGAGCCCAGCTGGACATGGGCGAGAGTGGCAGAGGGCAACGCTGTCAGCCACAGCCTGGGCATCCCCTTTCTTTAACAGGGAGTAACCCCTACCATCGCCACTTCCCAGGGAGAGGTGTTGGAGCACAAGATGAGAGTCTGGGTGATCTCCTCCACATTCCTCAGCTTTTGCACCCACCCCACCAGCACAGGCAGCTCTAACTGATGTCATCCCACCCAAACCCCTCACCACAGCTCATTCCACTGCACACGAGTCTCTCTCCCCCTTCCCAGTAATGACCAACAGCAACATTCCAATTTCTCCCACCAGGGCGGCACAGGCTGCCTGGGGTGCTTGTAAGAAGGAGAAACAGACCTTCTGCAGCTGGGAAGGTCTGTGTTTGGTAATGACAATTCCCACTACAACACTTAGCAGCCTAAGGAGCTCTGAAGTGCTTCTCAAGTGCTTTATAAACCACACCAATGAGAAAGTACTTTTCCGCTACTGAAATGCAGCCACCTTTGGTAGGAGAGAAAGCAAATATGGAGTAACATCCTATAAAGTGTTCAGGCTGGAAGAGAGGAGGATCCTACCAATGTGCAGCAGCAAGGAGGGCAAGAGGCCACTCACAGCTGCTGGCAAATGTCCCTGCTTGCACTGGGATTCAGCTCTGACAGCCCACACTTCTGAAAAAACTGGTCTCAGGTCCTTCATGGTGAGGAAAAGGCAGAACTTCAGCAACAGGACTTTTTAAAGGGATTGCACTGGTGCCTTTACCATAGGAACAGTGCACAGTTTCACACAAACCCGTGGAAAAACTTAAGGAAACCCCTGTCTCTCTGCAACACTCTGAAGTCTCGAGTATTGATCCAGCTTTGTCTGTGAGACCTGACATCATCCCACCCAAAGAAAGAACAGGCAAAGAAACTATTTGCTTTCTTATACAAAAGATTTCATCCAGCAATCTCCAAAGGCGCCACCTGAGAGAGGGGTCAGGAACCCCAGCCTTGTGCAGATGCCACAAAACTCACTCAGAGGCTTGGAGCTTTGCTCTCCCTCTGCACCTGCAGGCAGCAGCAGCTCCTGAGCTCACCTCCGCCGTAGCAGGGGCCAACGCCAGCTGTAATGACACCGCTCACAGCATTGCAGCCCAAGCCTGGCTCCATTATTCTCCACTCCTGAGCACGCTGGGCTGGAGAGGTCTCTCATCCAGGAATCCCAAACAACTGAATGGGCTCACACTGTTAGAAAGCAGGAGGGGCACTTTCACTCTGGCATGAAAAGGAAAATTAAACCACAAACCAGAGACCACAAGGCCACCGACAGGTCTAGGCCTCTTCTTTCCTTTAAGAAATGCATCTTGCTCTCCTGAAGAGCCCCTCATTCCTGGATTGATGCTCTAGAGCCTCCCAGGCCAATCTTTCCTCCCTGCCCTTGTCAAAGCCTGCCAGTGGGACTTCTGTCACTGCACTCAGCAGGGCTGGATCCAGCCCAAATCTCCAGCAGAGGTTTCTCTCCTAGAGGCATGGAGCTCCCCTGCCTGCCCACCCCAACAGCCAGCCCGTGATGAGCGGAGCAGCTGGCACATCCAGAGAAACCACTGTTGGCAGGGGGAATGGTGGTACATCCCACTGGCAGCCCCAGGCATCAGCTGAGCTCCCCTCTTGGAAGCCACCAGCTGAGCAGGAGCTGGAGACAAACAGACAGAGCCCAAGGCTGGCAGGTGGGGTCGTGCTGGTCTGCAGGCAACTCAGAGAGGTGCAGGATGGCTCTGCTGGCAGTGCTGGCATGGACACACGTGCAGCCCAGCCTTCCCAGTGCACTGACCACTGCAGCAGCCTCACAGTCATGGGGCAAGAAGGGAACCCCAGGTAAGAGAAAGAGGAGTGAGGAGAAGAAAGGAGGGCCTTTCAGGAGGGAGGGCCACCTGAGCCGTGCTCTCCCTCCAGAGGCCTGTGCTGCAGTTACAAGAGCCTGCTCGGATCCCTCTGTCTTTGCTGGGTTGCAGCACAGCTCTCCCATGCTGGAATACTGTACCACTACCCAGGCAGCTAAAGGTTTCCTCTCTCACTGCTGCCTTCTGTGTTGCAGGCTTTCCCTGGCAGCGGCAGCACTGACTGTGAGGATCTAAAGGAGCTGCTCAGTCAAAGGAGGAGCATGGGGAGGGTCTGAACAGGGGCCTTGGAGTGGTACACACCAAACCCGGGGGTGTCTGTGGGGTGTGAATGCTGAGAAACAGCACCTCGTTCAGGAGGCAGATCTGCAAACGGAGCACAAGGAATAAAGCAGAGCATCCAGCTCATTCATTTGCCAGCTGGGGAAGGGGCACCAGAATGACAGGTCTTTGGACACGTCTGTCTCAGAAAAGCAAATTCCACCTCACAGTCACTCTCCAGCCCCTCACATTCCGCACTGCCTGTGTCGCAGGAGAAGGGAGATGCTGGCTGTCACCCTGCAGAGATGTAGGCAAGCCCCACTGCGGTTACCCAGCCAGGGCAGGGAGCACGATGCAGCCCAGGCTTGGTTCCAGGAACTGTGTTAGCAGGGCTCTAGTCCATGCATTAGTCTCCTCCTAGGACTACGCAGTATTTAGATACTGCGGTGCTTTTATGGGGTCACACTAACCCTTGCTGTAAACTGTTTACAACCCAGTTTTGTCCTAGGCTTTTGAGGTGAAACACATACACCTCGGCTGCACTGGTGGGGTTTCCGAAAGCTGATCAAGTGCCAGTGACGGGATACAACCACAGCAGAGACGGAGGAGGAGCCAGATGCAGAGTCTAATCCCAGTAGGAACTGCAGCATCCCTGCTCCTCTCCCAGGCTGCAAAGGGCTCACAGGAGCAAACAACCAGCTCCACAGATTCCCCCGCAGAAGCAGCTGAATGAGGTTGTCTCCTTGAGCTCTTAACCAGCCTTGGATAAGTCCAGCATAGCAAACAAGCAGAAAGAGAAATCTGTCTCAGAACAGTGTCACTAGGAGGAGAGCAGGCACTGAGATAAATGCCATCGTCCCCTGCCATCGCTGCAGTCTGATGGAATGAGGCAAAAGACTTGCCCTACTTCACTGCAAACAGGGCTTCCCTCCATCACCGGGAGCCTCCCTCACTGCTCAGGCTCCAGCAGCGGAGAGTGGTAAGCAAACCTGCTACTGCAGGTGCACTGGAACATCTCTGCAGTGCTAGGGGGCAAAGCTGGCCATAGCTTGGCCGAACCTATTGTGGGATCCCAATCAGCTCCCTTCTCTGTGCTTCAGTTCACCACACAGAACACATGGGGCAACCCTTAACAGGTGCTAACTGAGGCATATCTCGGGAAAGGCAAGGGGTA
Organism: Oreocharis arfaki; assembly: GCA_013398015.1. Classification (NCBI taxonomy): domain Eukaryota; kingdom Metazoa; phylum Chordata; class Aves; order Passeriformes; family Paramythiidae; genus Oreocharis; species Oreocharis arfaki. Next base: position 43,846 of record VZRR01003650.1, on the reverse strand, counting down.
GGCTGCTGCTAGGGCCTCCCCTCCCTCCTGCGTGACACTGGCCTCTGACATAGCCCCTGAGGAGAATGGAGATGGAGGCCCACACTTGCAGTTGCTGCTTGGGATGCATGGCGAGGAATGGAGGGGATGGAGGGGATGGCAGGGATGACTCACAACCAGCCATGAAGCAAAAGGAGACACTCACAATGCACAGGGCAGAGGCAGTAGAAGAGGGGACCCCCATCACTGCTTGTGCTAAACTCCTTTGAGATCTGGGGGATCCTCTTCTAAAAAAACAGCCTCAAGAGGACAAACATGCCCAGCATGCCAGTGGCCAAGCACATGGGTCAAAATCCCTTAACCACCCCTGCAACCTTGACCCTGCAGCTTTGAATACCAAAACCCTTCAAGTTCTTCAAGCGCCTCTCTGTAACAGCCTGGCCATGGAGCCATCCACTGTCCCCTTTTCTAACAAGTGTTTCCATGCCATCACCTCCCATGCCTCTCACCGGTCTCTCCCTGCAGAGACCTCTGTGAAATCTCAGATTCACCTCCAGATTGCTAAACCTTCATTTCTCGAGACGGCATGGGGTTCAGAGGGTTAGGTGTCCTAGAGACAGTCCTCTAGAGGGCTGAAAAAACAATCAAAAAAAGCCCCAGAGCAGCAGCCCGAAGGCCCAGGTAGCTCCTGAGTGCCAAGTGGTGGCAGCAGCTTGCAGGGGACTCCAGAGGGACTCCTGAGCATCAGTTTCCATGGCTCTTCCCTAGGATTCACTTACATCATACAATAAATGAATAAGCCCTGATCCCTTTGACCTCAAATCCCCAGAATAAGGGAGGTAGGGACAATCTAGTCATTTCCAGGAATTACCACTGTCTTCCAAGGCTCTGGACAAACATTGGCAACTCCTGGTCAGGATGCTCCCAGCAAATACCCACATCACACACCCCATGCCTACAGCCCAGGTTCAGGAACTACCTGCCTAGAAAAAAGAAGTGGCTCAGTCCCAGGCTGGCAGTGTTGCCAACTGCAGAGGACAGAGGAAGGCTGAGCATCTACAAGCCAGGGAATCCTGCCAGCAGTCAGCTCCTGCAGCGGTACCAAGGTCTCCATTTTACACAGCAACTTGGAGGAGGACTGGTTCCTTCCATCAGATCCCACCTGAGCAGCAAGGACATGTTTTTGCTTGTTCCCAGGCTGAAGAGCTTGTCCTTTGGCATTTCCTACCCTCCAAGCATGCACTGATGAGTGAAATTCAGTTCACCACCACTAAGTGTAGGTGTAGGCACGTGATGCCAAGAAGGAACAATGGCTCAGTCAGCTCTGGCTAGTAGCTCTTGCTGCTTGCCTTGCTGGGACAAGCTGAGGAGCACCTGAAGCCCTGCCTGGCTCCTAGACACAGCAACCTGACACATCAAGATGAGGCACCTCCCAACAGGACAGAGCACGTTTCCCATTTTCCAGACATCTCTTCCGGCTTCCCACTCACTCTGGGCAATGGACCCTGACATGTGGGATTCAGCCACACTGCGGGGACACTCAGCAGTGCTGGCACCAGCAGTTGGTTCTGATGGAAATCAGGACATTGCACAGCCTGTATGGCATTACATAGGAACTAGAGGGGAGGAGGAACATTCTGCCCTCCTGATAGCTCTGAAGACAAGAGGATTGCACTAGGTCAGCCCATGAATCCAAGCTCGCCACTAAAGTCTCTCCTCATCACATCAGATGAGACGCCAGCAAGCATGGCACCGTCAGGAGAGGCTGCAGCTTCCCTCTCCTCCACCAGCTGCTTCATGCAAGTCTGATAGCTTCTGGCTGCAGGAAGGATGCCCTGAGCCTAAGCAGAGCAGGTCATGGACTACAGCCTTTCTGCCTGCTCCCTTGGAGTATTACACTGACACCACAGCTGGCATCCAGCATGGAGCAACCGAAGCCTGGACAATCTCATAATCCCTGCAAGCCAGGGGGCACTGTAGGTGAGGGAAACTCATCTGGGCACTGCCCCTGCTACACTTCTTTCACCCAGACTGGCTCTTGCTCTGGCACCTCTGAAAAGTCTGTGCTATCTTGAAAGTAGCACCAGCACTGCCAGAGCACCGGCAGCAACAGACCACATCGCAGCATGGCACGAGCATGTCCTCATGCTAAAAAAGCACCTCACAGCTTAGCTACCCTCGTCGGGATCTGTTTGAAGAGCTAGGGTCAGGTCATCAGCAGTTGTTGAATGGAAGCAGGAAGAGAGGAACAGACACAGAGCAGAGTATGCAGTATTTGTACAGCTTCCCAGTCCTTGAACTTCAGCATTCCTCTCCTGCAATTATTTATATCTAAATATAAATCTGTATATATAGAATAACTGTGCATGGGCATGCATGTTCTGCCCAAGCCAAGGAGGCAGAGAATACCAGGATTATGCAGCACTTGCAAACTGCAACTCCTCAACAGCAGAAGGGAAAGTGATGCACCAGCTTCTGAGTACCCCTCCAAGCTGCCCTTTGAGCTGTGGTCTCACCAGACAGGACAGCCCACCACATCAGGAGAACACTGCCCTTCCTACACTGCCTAGCTGAAGCAGCCCCATGGCATAAGGTGAGTCTCACTAGTCAGCGCAGTTGCTTTCTCTCTTCTTGGGAAGCCCAAGCTGCAAGCAGGATCTGTAGAGGCAGACAAAAGGGCTGGCACACCTGCCTCCCGGTGCTGCTCCCGAAGCACAGGGCACCCCACTCTCGACCCTTTATGGCATCTGCTGCCTGGAGTCCAGAAAAGTCATCTGCTGAGGGAGACTGCAGCACACCTGGAGGCCAGGCTGTGCTGCTACCTGGCCTGCCTCAGTCTGCACCTTCCACTTTTCCCAGCCACCCTCTAGCTGGGAGCATCCACCAGCAACAGCCCCTGGCTTTGCCATGTGCCCAAGCCCTCTCTCCTGCTGCCCACCGCATCTTCCCTCACAGTGACCCAGGCAGGTGTACCACATCCCGGATGAGAAGCCCCAGAAGCCAGCGCACAGCAAGGAGGGGGACTCCACGTCCACTTCCCCCAGGCATAACAAGCTCTGCCCGCGGCAGTGAGCCCAAACGATGCCCCGCGCTTCTCGTTTGTGATTTTCTCCCTTCCTCCTCCATCCCAGCCACTCCGGCCCCGGCCCCCGCTCCGGACGGCGCTGGCTGCTGCTTCCCCTGCAGCCCCGGAGGCTCCGCGGCGATCCCCAGGTGACGGGCGAGCGATGGAGAAGCGGTGCGCCGGGGCAGCCCATGGGCGGCGGACACCGACGGGTGGGTATCCTCGCCCCCCAAACCCCCCCC
>VZRR01003650.1:15575-39852 GCA_013398015.1 Oreocharis arfaki | reverse complement strand
AGTGGAGCTGCCTCCTGGCGCTGTTGGGGAAAGCTCCCTCTATCAGCCGCGCCGTGGGGTTGTCAGGCTGGCTTCTGTCCCAGCCGGACAGGTGGAGAGGTGAGGGGTCCCGTGGGTTTTCCTTCCCTCGGGACGAAGCGGGAGAACCAGGAGCACTTTGCACGTGGTCCGTCCACTTTTCTAATCTGCGGGCACCCCAGCTGGTGGGGGGAAGTGGGGTAGTGGTGATTGTCAGTGCTGATGCTGGCAACCAGGGAAAACCTTAGGCTGGGCAGGATCTTCCCTGCTATGATCTCCACTGGGCCCAAAGGTTCTCAGCTAGCTATTGGAGAGCCAGCTGCAGCATATTTCACCCACAGAGCTACCCTGCTTGGTTATAGGGATGAGTGGAAAAGTCTCTTCAGACCCTCAGTCTAAACTCACGGAGGGGACACACACAGAGTTTGGAAAGGGCCCATACTTGTCGAGGTCCAGATATTGCAGGTTCAGCCCAGCTTCATTGACAGTCAGGAAATCAGGTGTCTCTGCAGGTGCTTCCGCAGACCCAAACTGTGGAGAAGCATCAGCTGCAGAATTTGCTGGAAACTGCTTCACTTTTTCTGAGCTCTGAGGCTCAGCCTTGGCGATGGGATGATTGGCATGCCCTTGTCCACTGTTGCCTGGGATGAGGAAGGAACGGTAGGCCTGATGGTCTCACTCAAGGAGATGCATCCGAGGGGAATTGCCAACCCCTGCTTCTTATGGGAATAGATGTGATGGCCTGGGGTGCTGCTGAAGGAGCTCATCTTCAAAAGAGGCTGGGAATGTGTTTCCTCTCGCCTTTCCCCTGTTTCCATGGGAACAGCAGCAAGCAGGAGCAGCCTGCTTGGAATTTCACTGCCTACTGCTCAGACACCCCCTGCCCAATCATCCCGGCAGACTTTGGCTCTTGAGGGTTTCAGACCTGTCCTCACGTGATGGATCCCATGCCTCCAAGGAGAGCTCACCGACGCATGTGTGCCATGGCAGAGCAAGGCAAAGAGGCACAAACCCAGAGCTGCCAGGATTCCTGTAGCAGCACTGAATGCTATTCCATGCACACTAATAGACAGTTGTAAATAATTTGCATTCCTATATGCATTTCTTCTTTTTATAGGATATGACCTCAGCTAGACCAAAAAGCGCCTGAGGGATGATCACCCTCCAGGAACAGAACTGGTTTTATCTCAAATATGTGAATATCACACAAAAAGAGCACAGCAGAAGGGTGAAGAGGGGGAAAGGTAGTATGAGTTTATGTCTTTGCATATAATAGCCCATGGTGTCTTTTTCTTTCCAAGGAATTTGTCCATTCACTTTTGAATTTGTTTTGGTTTTGGACTTGTAGATGCTTCGTGCATTCTGTGGCAAGGAGTTCTACAGCACACCCACAGACTCAAGGAGCTTCCTTTGGTGTGCCCATTTTGGGCATTTTATCCACTAGGACTAACCCTTGGGAGGCAGGCTGCAGCCACCCCTATGGAGCTACCTACCTGCAATGCAACTCATTCTCCACTGGTGGAGTGGTGGCTACTGGTGAGCCAGAGGTAGAGTTTTTTGTGTCAGGCATCTTCGATACTGGTCCTGGCAGCATATCTTGGAGACAACACTGTCAAGCACATCACCAGCTGTGCTATTTCTGAGATGAGGTGGCACAAAAGAGGTCGTGTGCCCTGCTTTGTCTGAACTGAAGTTTTATAAGTTCTCAGCCACTTCCTGGGGAGAACAGGCATGCGGCAGATTTCGACCCTTGGGCTGGAACCCAAAGGCATGGCTGTTAATGTGTTACAAAGGGCAAAGGACTCCCAGGAATAGGAGAAATAAGACTGCATGATGTTTAGGCCTTTCAGAAACTAAAGCAAGACGGCCGGCATCCAAGACTGTGTTCGGTGTCATCATCAGAGGGAGAACTCAGCAGCTGTAATTATAACACACTGCCCAATCCACTCAACCCTCCTTCTCTTGGAGGCAAGAGACAAAAATATGTGAGATTTCCCTCCAGTTATTCCTGTAGGTTTCAGGATGGTCTGCTGGAAAATCATGTTGGAGAGCGGGACATTTCTGAGATGGAGGCCTTTCTGATGTGACAAAATGGTCGAAAGAAGCAGGGAGGCTTTTAAGAAGACACAGCAACTGAAGCTGAGGTGGTGCCCTTACCAGGATATCAATAGGTTTGTTCTCCAGAAACCCTGTATCTGCCACCCTGCAGACACATTCATATCTGTTCCAAGCAGGCATAAAGCATGACATCATATTAGCAGATTCGTTCACTTTCCATAATGCATCAAACCGCAAAAGGTCTCACTCTTCTGTCTCTGGTAGTTACAGAACATAGCCTTTTAGTTCCTGCTTAAGTATGTTATTAATTCTTACCCATGCAGCAAATTTGCATTTTATTTCTAGAAAAATTTTGACGGAGGCTGCATTTTAAACCAGATGGCCATAGATAACCTATCCTTGTGCTGGTATTTATCACCTAAATATAAAAATGGATTTTGCAGCATCATATAGATAGATAAATCATTGTGTTTAGCTTTATTTTTTCCAATAGACCAAGTGTGATCAAAACTCAGTGTTTTGCTCCAAAGCAATCAATGACTCCTAGCAGTGTGCTGCTTTTTGTCTCTTAAGAACATGTGTGGCAGAGAATCCCCTCATGCTAGGATGCAGGATTTTCTATGCTCAAAAATTAACGCCTATTTAATTCAGAAATTTCAAGGATACTTTGTGCTGGCTGCCTGAGCCTTCCAGAATGTGTCACTCCAATTAAATTACTCCTTATTAATGCAACAAGGGGAGTGTGGGTGAAGGAACGCGCCTCTTGCTCCAGTTAAACAGCATGTCTTTGCCACTGCTGGTCAGTGGTGTTGACTGTCTGGGTGCCATCTACCTCTGCAAGCTTGGTCCTCAAGGAAATATGTGCCATTAGTTATGTTTTCGTCTGCTACACTCAGACTTCATGTCTGCTGGGAGGAGATCCAGGTGTGCCTTTTTTATTGTAGGAAGGAAACTCCCAGGGGCCATTATTTATGACTGGGAGCTTGTTTCTGTTTAGCATCACTAAGAGGGGTACACATCATGACTGCAGTCCCCAAACACTCAAAATCCTAAACCTCACAAAGTAGGCGGGTTTGTAGCTGCAGCTCTGGGGCACATTTCACAGAATAGAATTGCTGTCATTGAAAAGTCTTTGATCCCTGCTCTGATCCTTTCTTTTCCAACAGGCTGCCTGTGTGCAGTTTGTTTGTTTTCCATCCAGCCCCATGAGAGCCTATTTTGTCATCATCACAGCTATTTGTGAGGCTCCACAGAGGTTTCTGGGTCAGGCTAAATCACTTTCCTCTCTGCAGTAGCCCAGCAGGATACCCAGGGCCCTCCCTCACATCCCCCCTAGAAATGAAAAGCAGATTCAACACTGCCCAGATGCTGTTTGACAGTCCTCAGGACATGTGTCCGATATAACTCCAGAGCAGTGGCAACTGCCCCAAGTGCCTGGAAACTGAGCCAAATCCTCCCTCGGCAAATGCTTTGTTCTCACTTAAATTTTTGGCCCATCACCCCCGGAAAGGAATAAACCAGGGAAACTAATGGCTCAGAGAACTTAGTCTATCTCTAGTTATTGTCCCGGGAGTCACCTCCCTAAAAGCAGAAAATAGGTTTCTGTTGCAGTTTGCCTTCTCCACACTGAAGGGTTGGAGCTGACATCCCCTGATCTGGAGAAGCATCCTGCCCCACCAAGGTCTCCCCACGGACTGGGCAGGCGGGGAAGTTGCTGTTCTAGGGAAGGGGCTAAAACCCACTGCACCCACTGCATGCTTAGTTGTCATTGTTTAGACCAGGTCCGTCAGTCTGGCCAAAGTCCTGGGGAATGGCTGTAATCCTGCTTTCTGTGTGCCCCATCACCTGGGCAACACAGACTTGGTCATCACTTCTTCACGGTGTCAGAGCTGCTCTGTCCAATGGGATAGCCACTGGTCCTGCCCAGCAACTGAATATTTCAAACAGCTCACTCTCCCCCACCTCCTCTCCCTGCCACCCTGCTCACCTCTCTCTCCCAGCCCCTGCCTGGGCTCCTCACTTGCTTTCAGTAATGCGGCTCCACCAGGCCTGTTCCCAACTCACTCTGATGCAAGTGTGGAGAGACACAAGCTCTAATTCAGTCTGGCAGCAGGGAGGTTTAACTGTCCTGCGAGCAGAGCCAAGCTTGCATGAGTAATACCTAGCCACTCGGAGCACTGCTAGGAGACAGGGACTGGGCTAGTGGGGGTGCAGGGCTGCGGTGAGGGGCTGAGGTGACGAGGAAAGCAACTCAAGCAGAATCAACTCAAAGATGAGAGTTAACCCATCCTGCCTTCTACCACGCATCGGGTCCAGTGAGGCAATGCCTCTGAAGCCCAGGATGCAGCACTGGCAGCATCTGTCCTGCACTCTCCGGCAAGGTGAGCTGAGGGATGCTTGGGTGGGTTGAGGTTTTTGTTTTGTCTTGGATAGTCTCTGCCAGATGAACTGTACTTAGAGAGTCATGAATAAATGATAGCCCGGCGCTGGAGCACTGTCTTCCACAGCTATTCCATGGGGAGGGAGGAGCGTTCTTCATTAGAGTGATGTGGCCAGACAGAGGTTATCAGAGCCACCCTCTGGAAGTGAGTCTGTCTCTTCACTAGCTATAAAGTGAGCCCCAGGTGACAAGATTTCTCACCTAGGGCACAGTTTCACCATCTATTTAAGCATGGGTTTATTATCAGTGCTCCAAGACCATCCACCACCCCCTCCCCATTCATAACCACATCTGCCATCTCTTTTGGGAGAGCTCTGAGCACACACACACACACATAAATCCATAGCAAGGCCTATCAGCCATGCAGTTGCCCAGATGCAAGCACAGAGCATTGCTGCTGCAGCCACCAGGCCGACAGGAATTACACAAGAGGGATATAATTTACAATGAAGTTCTGTTAAAATATCTAGGGGTTTTGTTCATTCACTTTGTAAGGTCGAGGAATTTTAGTGCATCTTTGTACCAGCCACTTTCTGTTTGTGGAAGTGAATGCTGTGGCCAACTGGAGTGAGTTAGGTGTGATCCCCATTCAAGGAATTAACTAATGCTCTTGTCCACCTTCCTACACATCATACACACACATACACACGGTAAAAGACAGGAGGCAGAAACCTCCCTGTTCACTGTGGGACTCTGAGCAACAGTGGGAATCTTCTCAGGAAGGGCGTTAGCTGGGCAACTTGCCGACCACCTACCACATGCAGACAAACCTGATCTGCTCTGGGTTGTGTCACCACACTGGCATGATGGCTCCCATAAACTACAGGAGTGCACAGCAGAAGGATGAGAGGCATCCAACACAGACTGCAAGGAGAAAAATTCTGGCTGGAAACAATCCCTTATTGAAAAAGCAAGCAGATGCCCGGAGCAGCATCCCTGGAGAGATTCAAAGTGACCCTGTGACTTCAGCCAAACTTACCAGGAGAGGGCAGCCAGTGCTTTCCGGGCTGACTACCCCAGAAAATGGGTACCTGAGGAGGACCTGCTTTGCATTGCTCTGTTGGAAAGCTTGGCCTTGCATCCAGGCATTGAATCTTGAAAAGTCATGTTCCTCCTTTCCTCTATTGGGGCAGAAAGTGAAGTGACCCAGTTTGGTGCATTACAGAACTGATGTGCTGTCACTTATACGGAACCACAGTCAGAGCAGAGAGTCTGTTGTCTTTCCTGCAACTTTCATTGCTCTTCCAGGGCTTCTGCTTCCATTGAATGCCCACCTCACAGGGCTGAGCTCTCTGAGCTGGAGCTGGAGGCCCAGACAGAGGTCCAGGTTGTTGCTTGGGATGCCCAGCAACATCTCTGGTGGGGAGAATGCAGAGGGAGCTTCCTCAAATGGGGATCTAGCACCTTTCTTATGGACTCAGCATTTCTGATTCTGAGGATGATGGAAAAGGGCTGCATCCCCGGGGAATGGGGCAGCTCAGTGCTCACGTGGGACCAAAGCTGTGCAGTGGACAGTCTGCATGGGGGGAAGGTAGCACCAGTCACACATCCTGGTGTGAATTATTGCCACAATAACTGCTTATCACAATTTCAGGTAACCCATGTTGCTTAAAAATTACAGGACCATAGCAGGTAATTAAAGGACCATTATTTTTCCTCAGACCAGACACAGACCGGGTATAATCTCCCTTTCTCCATCTCTCTCAGCTGCATTTCACTTATTTTACCCAGTTAACAGCTCAAAGAAGATGCTCGTGCCACGTCAGGCCTTCGTTTCGTTTAGTAAATCAGAGGGCTGTGCTTGGGGACAGGACATTATCAGGGACAATACCCAGGGGTCCCGGTAGCCTAGAGACTCCTTCCCATGTCCATGCTCTGTCCTGATTTTCCTGGCAGCGCAGTGTGAAGGGAGAGCGCTGGTGCCTTGAGCAGCGCGTGTTGACACTGACCTCTAGTGGGAATAGATCCCTTCCTCTACAGATTTTCCCTGCAGTTTTAACCATTTTAAGTGACACATGTTAAGAGGGACTAGAGAGAGCCCAGAATCAGAGCTTCGTTTTTAAAACCCTCAAAACCAAATCAGAACATCAAGATTGGCCTCATATTATATTTAATCATTTTTAATCCCTCTACCATCGCCTTCAATACATTATATATAAATATTTATGCATGTATATATCTCTCCATATTTAAAGCCTCTGAAAATAATGGAAGTCCAAAACTTGCACAGCCAGGCAGAAAAGCTCTCTGTTAGGAAAGGGATGAAAGGGACCCCAAGCCTTGCAGAATGAGTAACAGAAGGCAAATACTGGGGCAAGGTGGCCAAGTTCCTCTTTCAGACTTTCCAATGAAATTGTCCAAAAGGTTAATAGAAGCACAGCCAGTCAGAAGAGGGATGGCAGGAGATGGTGCCTGAGCTGGGTGTTAGTGGGTGTAATTGAGAGGTCAGAGCACAAAGTGGCTGGCCATGGATGCCTGGGGGCATAGCTGATGTGAATGGGGAGTGCCAGGTCTCCCCCCTCAGCTGCAGCTGACCATGGCAGCACAGCCCCCGGAGAGCATTAGCCAGCTCAAAAGTGTTCAAGGCTCACCTTAAGGAAGGTGCAAGGCCACAGGCTCCAGCTAAATTCACATCAGCAGCAGAGGAAGGCCACTTCCAGGGGCTACTTGATAGCCAGAAGTGTAGACAGCTTGCAATGGACTGGACTGTACAGTCCCCAGTGGGGGATCTTGAACTGCCCCTTTGCAAAGTTGGTCCAGGGCTCACTACTACAGGTTCTGTGCTTCGGCTGAACTGTTTCTGGACATGTGCTAGTCCTGGAATCAGGATCCACACCTATTCTCCAACTGGAACAGCACACCATGATGATGCAAAGGTAAGCTGCAACTCGTTCACAGAAAAATTAAATCTTTGTGTATCACCACACAGGTTTCTGCTGATTTGACCATTTTATCCATAGGAAAGTGTACAAGGAACCATTCAATGATGGAGCTGCATCCAGTATGTTACTAGAGAAAATGGCAAAGGCATTTAGGAAGGCAACTGATGGGTAACCTAGTAGGAGTTGGGTATGGAAACCTGAAAGAACAGAAGTTCTGTGTGGGGATCAGGGATGACAGCTACAGGTGTATCAGGGATGCAGCCATCACCAGGGTGTGAGAGGGATCGACATGGATATATGGCCCAGATCCCCAGACTACATTGGACAGAACTGACAGATGTGGGAGAAGCTCCTTTCCCTCAGTAATTGTAATCTTGCAGCTACACCGTGCCAGAGACACAACTGGAGACACTGAAACAGATCCTGAGCAAGGGAGGAAAACCTGTGACTGGAAATCACTGGTGCCGAAAGAGACTTACCTGCCTCCCTGCTGCTGCCCTCACACCCCAAAACTTTTCTTCCTACAAACCCAAAGCGACAGCTGCAGTGTGGGATAAGGATATATTTGTTGCTTTGCATGTGGTTTCTGCAAGCTCATCCAGTATCCATCACCAAGCTCTTCCCAGGTAAGCTTCCTTGCAGGAGATTGTTTCCTTCCTGCTCAGATGAACTGGAAGAATGGGCACCCTGCAGAGACAGAAAGTTATCTCAAGCAAAAAGTGAAACTGATTTTAAAGTGTCAGCTGTGTTCAGAGCTATCTAGGTTGTCTTTTGAGGAAAGCCCAGTGCTTGGGACACTGGAAAGTAATTACATGACATCTATGCAGATCCATGAGGAACAAACACCACTGGAGTTTTGGCATTGGGAGGAGAGCACTGAAATGCAGTCTGGTCAATCATTCACAGGCGGTGAGCTGGGCCTTCATTTGACCTTCTATTTTCAGCTTTGATCTCCATGTCTTGGCTGCTCTTGTGTGAGCCCTGGCAGCCACTCTAGGCTTTGAAAGGATTTCTATTTGCAACACACAAAGGTGGTGGGAAGCGGCTGGACCAAGAGGCTTGCACATCCAGCTACAGTGACCTGGCTTTTCCTGTAAAGGCAGGACAGACGGGAAGGCGTGTGTCTTGGTGGGTGGAACAGTTTAATGCGTGCACGTGGGAAAAGCAAACGTCGTGTTTGCACCTCTGCCACAAGTGGCATCCACCATGTTGTTTCCCACAGAGCCCGTGGCTCCAGTCAGCACCTGCACACGCAACAGCATCCTCACCCACACGCCGCCTGGTTTGACAAGGTCCCTCCCTCCTCCTGCCTGCTATTTAAAAATATTTAAATATTTTTAAATAGCTATTTAGCTATTTAAAGAGCAGGCTATTTAAATACCTGCCTGCTATTTAAAGAACCCAAACCGACAGGACAGGGGAGGAGGTAGGCCCAGGACACACTGGCGTGCAAGGGAAGTGCAGTGTGGCCGCCTCCCTTCCCCCGCGCACCCCGGGAGCGGGCCCTCGCCCCCGCTGCCGTGGCCACCGCCACTCTTCTCCGTCTCGGTGCTGCTGCGCTCCCCCGAACACAGAGGGCGGGGAGAGAGAGGCAGCCCCTGGTAGTGCCGGGGCGGGGCGGCGGCGGCGGGGGAATCCCGGGCCGGCGGGCCGGGCGCGGCTGAGTCAGTGCGGGCAGGAGAAGGAGGCGGAGGAGGCGGAGCTGTGGCGCCTTAAGGCTCTGCGTCGGCCGCCCCTCGCTGGCTTTCCGGCCATGAGCCCCCCGGTAGCGGGGCCGGGATCGGGACCCGGGCCGGGGCAGGCGGACGGTGGGCGCTGAGCCATGTCGCGGGCGGCGGGCGGCGAGTGCCGCAAGGAAGCGGCGGGCTGGGAAGGCGAGGACGGGCAGTGCGACTCGGGTATCGAGTCGCTGCGCTCGCTGCCGGGCGGCAGGGAGCCCCCCGCCGCCCCTGAGGGCCGCCCTGCCGCCCCCGAGGCCCTCGAGGAGACCCTCGCCGAGGCCGCCGCCGCCGAGGAGCGGCTGGATTCCAGCTACGGCTCCGGCGCCCTGCCCGAGGCGCTGCCCGAGCTGCCGGGGGCTTCGGGGGGCCGCCCCGAGGAGCCGCCGCCGCCGCCCGAGGGGCTCAGCCAGCAGCAGCTGGATGCCCTCACCTACGTTTCGGAGGACGGAGACACGTGAGTGACCCCCGCGGAGCTGCGAGCGCGGCCCCCCAGCCCCGGGCTGCTCCCCGTGCAGCCGGCCGGCGGCAGGGAGCCGGTGCCTAGAGATAAGCCGGGCTGTACTTGCCATGCTCCCCAGCCCTCTCCCGAGGAGCATCCATTCAGCCGGGCTGTGAAGGACTCCCCGGGCCCCTGTCCTAAGAGGCTCCCGCCTTGCCTTGGTGTGCGTGGATGTTTGGCATCCTGGTGTAGGTTTGGGTGGATGACCCCCTTCACCCGGCTGCGGGGTATCTGAGCCAGGTCCAGCAGAGTGAGCAGGAAGAGATGCACCCCAGGCTACATGGCACAGAATGGACCCACCATAGGAAGCCAGCTTCCACTTGCCGTGGGGCTGCTAGCAACTAGAAGAAAGGGGGGAGCAAATCAAGCCCACCTCCGCTGTCTCTTCCCCAGAGAATGCAACGTTTCTTCCACAACGGGGAAGGCTTGGCTGCTTGAGATGGCACGTAAGCAAGTCCTGAAACAAGACTGGCTACGCAGGGCAAGGCCTCAGGATGTCTGTGTTAGATGCTGCTCAACTGAGCAACCCAAGAACTATTTGTTCTCAGGTGGGAATCGCCTTGCTTGGCCAACTTGCCCGCAGAGCCGCGGTGCTTGGCACAGTTGTGACGCACACTCCGATGTGGGGCTGCCCTCCTGAGCTTCTGTGACGGAGACAAATGTTTCTCTTCATGAGGGGGGGCTTCCTGCATCTGTAATGCCCTCTCAAGGGTAGAGGCATCATGCCAGAGTTACTTGGTTTGGCTTCTGGTAATTACCTTCAGCTAATCACAGCATTTTTTCCTGTTGTACATTCCCTCGATGGAAGGTTTTCATCATGGGTGTACACACAGAGCACGAGCGAAGTGTTCTCACAGCTGAGGGCAAAGCTTTGCCCCAAACCCAGGCTGGAGTTTAATACTGAGTAATGGTGCAAGAGGAAGAGAAACTCAGAGGCACTGACATGAGCCAGCAAATGTCTTCAGTAGCAGAAGCAGCAAGAAGGCTCTGTCCTTGCCTGGCAGAGCACATCTGGATCGAAGCTGAAGATGAGCTGGGAGACAGCCTGAGTGTTTACTTCTGTTAGGAAGAAGTCTGTGCATCTGCTAATTAGTTCATTAATGCTGACTGTGGGATCTGTTCTGAGGATTGGCTGGCACGGCAAGCAAATTTAGACTAAACCCAGCCTCCCACACTCCCCAGACAGGCTTTCTAGTTCTGTCCTATCTACAGGCCGATTCTGCGGCTCCTCAGAATGGAGGAGCTTCACTAGTTTTCCCAGCTGTAATGCTAGAGCCAAGGTGCCCATGGAGAGAGCCAGGCGTCTTTTAATCAAAGCTGTGGAAGTAACACTTCCCCCCTGGCTTGTCTGTCATGATGTGCTCAGGGCTTCTCTCTTACTGTTTTATTAGTGAGCCCCATAGATGCAGCTGCTTGGAGGTGCTTTTAGTGCTTGAGGCTGTCTTGTTTGGTGACTGAAGCCCTTTGCCTGTCAGACTTGCTTGGAGAGACCTAACACAAACATCTCATTAACTAGGAAAACATTAATCATGGTGCCTTGGTTACTGTAGGCAGGAGAGGCTCTCAGAGAGCTCCCCAAACGGTTGCCTTTGCTCTTCTGTTTTCTCTCACTCACAGTGCAGTTCAGAACAGGAAATCTGTAAAGAGTGAGGGAGGGAGCAATAGGTCTGCTGGTTCTGGTCTCACCATGTCCACGCAGGAGACAGCTTTCCTGGGATCTACTCCCACTGCTGGGAAAAGAAACTATTCTTGTGGTTAGAGTGGTGAGGCTGTGGATTTGCGCCTCCGCTATTCTTGTCTCTCCTCCTGACCCTGCGGCAGAGGTAGGTGGCATTTATATTTAGAAGTGCCGAACATCCACCACTCAGGTCGATGCACATGGGCATTGTGGGCACCCAGCGACTCATTGAACTGCCACAGGTTTCGGATGTGAAAACAAGTCAGGGCTGATAGTAATGCTAAATCTGTGGTGCAATTGCTCATCCAGTGACAGAAGGTCCCAAGAGAGAAGGGATCACAGGGCCACAGGCTACGTCCCTTTCATCCGGCCAGACAAACACATCTTCTCTTCTTTTCATCTCTGTCAGCAGCACATTTCCTTGAGTGCCTTTTTCGAATGTCTGCCACAAAACAGCTCCAGGCAGAGAATTAAAATCATACTATCATTATATTTCAGAAGACTTGGGCAACTACTGTAATTGTTATTTCAAAAATACAAAAAGCTCAGGGGTTTTGGCCAAGTAGTTCCTGTTTCCCCAGATGCCCTGGCTGGTACTGAGCTGAGAGGAGCACTGGGCTTGCACAAAGGGAGGTGGCAAAAGTCTTGGTTCTACATCTGACAAAAATCTTCACTGTCCATAGCTCACTCAGGCTCATCCACCTGTGCCATCTCAAGGTGTGCCTGTGTTTGTCAGTCCGGCACTCATGGGGTAAGAACAGGAGGTGGAGGCAGAGGTGAGGAGCACCTGGGCGGTTGGAGTGTCAGCAGGATCCTCCTTGGATACCTCCCTTCCTGCCTCCGCAGGAGAGGAGTGTCAAAGCAGGCAGGATGAAGCAATGGGGCTAAAACTGTCTCTCCCTGCACTCAAAGTTAGAAGGAGTCTCACTTTGGCAGGAAGGAAATTGGCTAACAGGGAGGATGGGGGGGTGATGGCCAGTGAAATGCATGGGTGCTGTCTTCCAAGAATTATTTGCCCAAATGTCACCCTCTCCATGGCTCTCTAGTGCCACTGGCAGCCTCTCTGCCTCAGAGCTCCAGTAATCAGGCACTGGCACATTAATCCCCAAGAGAGAGTGGCTCAGCTGTGAGAGCAGGAGATGTCAAGCATGAGGAATGGGGTGGCAAGCGGAAGATGGTGGGTGCACTTTGGGCAGTGATCTGTATCCTGCTTATTGTGTGGGCAGGTAGAGAACAAACGCTGTGCACTCAAGCTCAAATGGTCTCCTCCAAGCATCCATCTTTTCCTTGTGACCCAAAACTCCAAATATCTGTCTCTTTCGTGGAAACAATCTCCTTTTCTGCTGACTTGGGTCCTGATGGGACTGCTCTGCATGGAAGTGAAGAGAGGGGCTTTCCAGCTGTAGACCTGGCTACCTCTGAGCAGACTGCAGGCAGATTTATTGTTGTGCCCCCAGCCTGCAGACTACCTCAGCCTTTTTTAGGATTCACTGAGGAAACCCCATCCTTCCCAGCCTCACCTGGCAGATGCACAATTCTAGCATCCTGGGAGAAGGATGGATGTGGGACCAGCTCCTTCAAGGTGAAATGGGGTGTGAAGGGATCACCTGTTTTGTTCCAGCGCAAGAGAAAACCTTCCCATTTCCTTGGGCTGATGTCAGCCTCTGCCAGCTCTGGAGAATTGGAGTTGATTAATCAGTGTGTGAAGTTAAGCAGAGTTTCCTCTCTCTAGGACTATAGAGTGTATCTTAAAAACATGTTTTCCTTTCTGCCCATGCTGGTCCTTGGGCCGCACGCCACTTTCTGCCATTGACACCTGATGCCATGGTGATGGAAAGGCTGGGGGCTGCGCCTCTGCAGGAGAGTCACTGTCTTCTGCATGGGGCTCCCTATGCAAAGCAGTGCAGCACCTCTGCAGGGGTGAAGGTCGGGGGACCCCAGCTCAATCACAGGAGGGAGACCTAGGCCTCCTTCAGATGGAAAATGCAGGACTGTGTGGTTTTGGTTGGGTGTGTGTTTCAGGGAGGGAGGGGAGCAGAAGAAGCCTGACTTCCTCCTTCCACCAGAGACAAGTAGTGCCCCGTCTGCTGATAAGAAATCACGTGCCAGTGACTCGTGGGCTGAAATGCCTTAACAAGGGCTCGGGGACAGTTAATCAAGTAAAATCAGGGCCCCATGGGAGCTGATGTTCTGAACTCTGCTCCACATGATGGTAGTGAAGGGGCCTCCTTTGCCTGCACAGGCTGTTGCTGAGTGTGAAGGCTCATCTTGAAGGCGCCAAGAGCCACTCCTAACAATTCACTGGCATGTGCCAGTCATAACCCTCCCGAGTCATGTAGTCCTGGGCTGGAGATCTTCCCCGAGCAGGGGAATAGAGGTTGTCCCCAGTGTGGCTGCTTTCTCACTGTTTCCCATTCTGTAGAGGTGTTGCTGAACCCCTGTGTGCCTGGGTAAGTGTTCAGAGTGCGACAGCGAGGATAAAATAAAGGGAAAGAAGGAAAAAGAAGCAGAGGACTGGAGAGACTCAATTTTAAGAGAAGGATTAAAGAAATCTGATGCAGAGAGCACACCTTGTTGCTGGTCAGGCTGGGAGTCCCCTTGCTTTGCTGGGCTGGGCTGTTGCCAGCTGCCCAGCAGTGGAATGGCCATAGTTAATGGGAAGTGGAGATGCTCCTGGTTTTACCAGAAGGTCTTCAGAAACCTCCTTGCTTGATTGCCAGGATTAAAGTCCATCCCAGGTTATTCCCTAGCATGCTGCCAATTGTGGGGCATTAGAGAAAGTGAGTCCTAACATGGGTCTGCCACGAAGGAGAAGAGATTTTCTCGTGTCCACCTCCCTGTCCCTGAACTCTCAGCTCTTCCTCTGTGTGTGGTCAGGACTTCGGTAAACAGGGGAGAGCTTGGTGTCCCTCCAGGCAAGGCCAGGCAGCTCTGCACAAGTTGCTTTGGGATGCCCCAGAAGTTGCTGGCTGCTGCAGCGGTCACGCACATGCAGCCTTGGCCTAAAGCGGGTAAGTCCTGGCAGTCTTCTGAGATCTTGCATACAAGAGGTTTTTTTCCCTGTTTGCATGACTTCAGCCTGGCCTGGAGGAAGTTTCTTCAAACTTTCCACCTGCCTAGGTTTGTCTTGGAGCTGGGGAGAAACACAGGGAACTTCAGCGCAGAGGAAGGGAAAAAACGGCTGGAAATTTCCATGTCCTGGGGTGCAGAAGCCTGGCTGTAACAGATCAGCCAAGGTGGGGAGGGGGCTTCAGGTCCTTGCACTCTGCAGGCAGGCTTGACTGCTGCTGGGAAAGGGTTGAGCTCAGCTAATTTAACACAGAAATTTTTATTTTTTATTGGCTTGGCTTTGGTTTTTTTTAGTATAATGTGAATAAATGAGGAGTCAGACATGACTGTGTAGGAAGAGGTTGTGGGATCTGGGCTGTGAAAGTGATTACTGTGTGCCTCTCAATGGGCTGCGTGGGATGCTCTCTGTGTCACAGCGTTGGGAAGCCCCTCTGACTGGGGCAGACACGGGGCTGAAGGGGGCCCCTGAGGTGTCTTAGACCCACGGCTCGTGCCTCATTAAAAGAAAATCCTGAGACAGTGAGGATGCCTGTGGGGTTGTAAATGATTGCTAGGGTGTGTTATACAGGCTCTGGCAAAGTCCAGGCACTTTTCTCTTGTAAGAGGCTCTTCTGACCTCAAGATACCTCTTTGTGTACAGAAACTGTAGAATGTATTTGCCTCCCAAGGAGTGAAGTGTGAGTTTGTTCTGTTTGAAAGGGATTTACCTCAGTGAATGGACTTTTTGGGATGTTTGCCGCTTATATTGAAATTGTTCATCACGCTTCTCTGACGGTGACTGGCCCCTGCTAGGGTGAGCTGACCTGTTTTCTGGCTTGGCCCATCTGTGCATAGATGGTAGTAGGGGACAGGCCTCTTGTTTTGGCACGTGCATCTGATGCTTAGTGCTTCTGCAATCCCAGACCCACCATCTGCTCAGAAATGGAGCAAAATTCTCAAATGTGTGGGTACAGAGTCTAGAGGGTGTGAGACCAGGGTCAGGGTACCTTCTTGTCCCCACTTCACTGAAAAACGAGGCACCCACAGCCCTCCTGCAGTGCCTCTCCTGCCAGTCAGCCTCCAGCACCCCTCATGCTCAAGCACTCAGACCAGAGCCTCTGCAGAGCACCCCAGGAAAGGTGGGACTGTCTCCTCTGCTCACCTGTTGGTTCCCGCTCCTCACTCGGGTCCCAGGAGCAGCAGGCTGGGAAGCAGCTGCTGCCCAGACTGGAGATCAGGAATGCTGAACCCAGCATGGCTGAAAGGACTTTGCATCCCTCTAGCTGCAACCTCCCTCTAGTCCCATCCCAACCCCTCCTCCACTGACATTCAAGCTGTGCCCTTCCCAGGGAAGGGGCAGAGAAACCTGCAGAGCAGGGACACAGAACCTGGGATGAGGCAGCTGGGATCCACTGCTCCCTTGGAGCTGCCAGAGGGCAGCTGGGACAGCTTTATGGAGCAGGGCAGCATTGCACTGCTCTGTGGGGAAGAAGGAAGGGAGCCAGGCTGGGCTGGTTCAGGGCTGCAGGGCAGGATCGAGCTGTGCTTGCTGAGCCCGCTGGCAGAGGTTCATGCTGATGGCTGAGGAAGCGGTTAGCAGCGCAGGTTACAGGGCTGGAACAGGAGAGCAGGGTAAGCGTGGAATTCCCCTGCTGTTTTCCTCCTCCCCTGCTCTCCTTTCTGTTGCTGCTGGGGCCATTTCCTCCCCGGAACAAGTTTCTCTTGTGTGAATTGTTTGCATGATTTCCTACTGCTCCACTCAGCCAAAACAAGGAGCTGGGAATGAGCTGTTCCTGCTGCAGACAGGGACCATGTCTAGAGAGGGAGAAAAACTTGTCAAAGCAAATTCAGTTGAATGCTGGATCCCCTGATTTAGGTGCTTCTGGGGTGAGATGGTGAAGGGAGAGGCTGCTTTGAGGACAAGGTGTCTTGCTCTACAGATGGGGGGATCTGCATGGTCAGCTCCTTTTCTAGCGAGATGGAAAAGGATAGCCAGAGAACTGGTGGGACTTCAGTTCTGCTTGTGTGTCAGAGCTGGGTGTCACCCCTTAACCCTGTTCACCTGCCTCTAGTCCTCATGTGTGGAAACCTTTCCTACTGGACACTTGAGGTCGCTCAGAAGTTGGAGATGGACAGCACTGTGGAAATGGATGCTCTCCTGTGCCTAAGCTAGGACCACTTTGGGCATGGCATGTTCAGTCAGAGGGACGTCCCCAGGGATAGCTCCAGCCTCTCTGCTCCAGGGCTGTTATCTCTGTGATGATGGGTAGATTGCTTTGTGCCAGGGATGTCCTGTGCCTTTGTGATTCAGAGTGTTGAGTCCCCTTATGCCAGGACAGAGCTGGTGAGCAAGTGGAAAAGCTGAGGATGAACCCAGCAGTCTGTACTCCTGCCATGTTTCCCCTGTCCACAGCTCCTCCATCCCTTGCCCTCTCCAAAACTCCCTATTGCCCGTTCTGACAGTTCCTGCTAGACACCCACTCCTGTGGCTGCAGCCAGGAGCACTGCAGGCAAGAGCCTGGGGAGGGAGGGAGCAGGCAAGTAGAGGAAAGCAGAGAAGTGCAGGCAGCCTGGCATGGGCAAGGATCTGATGGCAGGGCGGAGGGCTCGTTCTGGCAAGGGCACGCTGCCGTGGCTGGGCGAGGAGCGGTGCCTGGCAGCGAGCAGGTGTCTCTCCATCGCCATGCCCTGGCTCTGGCACACGATGTGCCAGCACGCAGCAGCCCATCAGCAGCTGGGCCACGTGGCTGCCGTGGCACAGAGAGAGGTGTGCTCGTAGCCTCGGTGGAAAAAAGTGGAGACTGGCACAACGCCTACGCCTCGGGTCTCCTGGGTGTCAGAGGTTTCCTGGGTTAGGAGACAATCCCAGTTCCCGGCTGGCAGCACTGCCCCTGGCACAGAATGCCTCAGTGCACATGTGCTCATGGTGGGCTCCTCCCAGCCTGCTGGCCTTGTCATGATTCCCCCAAGTAGCTCAGGTTCCTGCAGCCATTTCAGGAAGTTGAGGGCTGGCAATGAGGAAAGGCGGGAACGAATGCAGAAATGAAAGCCCAGGAGGAGGTTGCACCGGGTGGAGAAAGAAGGGGGAGGGGGGAAAGCAATGCTTCAAAGCAGGCACATCCCAGCTGCAAGGTGAAGGCCTGAGCTCTGGCCAGGGGGATGGTCACTCGTAGCCTCTACAGTATGGATGCTCAAACTAGCTCTGCCCCGAGCTGCTCCACTGCCTTGTTGAGCTGCAAAGACAGCCAAGCCAGCAAAAGTGAGGTGCTGGCAGTGGCAGAGGGCCCCTCGGGGGTTTCCACCTCCCCGGAGTGACTGCCCCACTCGTCCCCACATGACAGTGCAGTGTGGTGTGGGTAGTGACAGAGGGGCCCGGGGGATTCCTGGGGCACGAGGGCTGTCTGCCGTGGGACACAACCCTGCGCCCCGCGCTCTCCCCTGGGAGCCTAGCGTGGCTCTGGAAAGCGAAAGCACCAGCAGTTTAAAGTTCAGGCTGAATTGCTGTGGAAAGTCCCCTATTTGGGCAGTCTTAACTCTGCTGTACCTGAAAAAGGCAGATCCTGCCACCTCTTCCCGCACGTGGTGCCCAGGAGCAGGTTCGGAGTAACAGGGGCTGTCCCTGCGAGTGTGCCAAGGACACCTCAGCAGAGGTGCTGCCACAGGGACTGGGGCCTGATGCAAAACCCAGCAGGGAATCTCCCTGCTCGGATCATACCCAGGCTAGGGTCAGCAAAAGCCTGATCAGGGGAGGGCTGTTCTTACAGCTGGTTGCCTTGTTCCTGGGCCGGGCCCCTTGGCTGTGCCTCTGCCTCATGGTGTACTGAGGGTGGACCAGACCCTGCCCATGGGGCTGCTGCTGCTTGCAGCCCCCTCCCCTGCCCTGGGAGTGCTGGCAGTGAGGGGGCACCCCCTGGCTGTGCAGAGACAAGCAAATATGGGTGGCCTCCCCTTCCAGTGGGGAATTCCCTGCTGCAGCATGACCCGGGATTTCCCCGGGGACAAAGCCTCTCCTGTTGGGCACAGCCTGTCCCCTGGCAGCAGGGTGGAGAGGAACTGGCCTTGTTTTCTCTTCAAAATCAGGTTTCAGCTGAAGATGCCTGGGGTTCCAGATGCTGGCTTGGTCTTCAAGCAGCACTTGGGAGGAAGTCAATAAAGGATATTTTTGGGGACTGGCCTCTGAGCTTCTCAGCACACTCATGTCCCTGGTGCAACTGGCAAAAAGGCAGCCCCAGCCCCACTTCTTGTCTGCAATGCTTTAGGCCAGGTGCTGCCCTCCTGCCTGTGGAGGGATACTCTCTATCCCCCACATTGCAGGGGGACATCCCAAAGTTGGCAGGAGATGCATTGCAGGATGCAGGTGACATCCCAAAGTTGGCTGTTTGGAGAGTGGGTGGGGTGTCTTGCCAGGGCTGGCACAGCTCTCACCATCCATCTCTTGGCTCTGTCGGTCTCCATCAAAGCAGCATGGGTGGCAGACCCCAGCCTTCAGTGTGGAGCTGATTCCTTCCAGAGACGGAGGCTGCCCAGGGCCCCAGTGCAGTGGTGAGGAGAGGGCAGGAGGCTCAGCTCATGCCTGCCATGCTGAGTAGAGTGGGAGCTGCTGCCTGCTCCTCACTGCTGACCACGGTGGCCAGGTTTGGCCTGAGGGGGCTGCCGTGTGGTGGGAGGATGGCCCTTCAGTGCAGGGGGCCTGGGAGATAGGAGATTGACAGGGAGGACTGGAAATTTCCTCTCGGCTCTGCCTCTGTTGTGCACTCACTCCTCTTCTGACTCTGCAGGGGCCATCTGGAAATAAAACCTGTCCTTGGGCTGGGGGACTCTGCGGTGCCTGGCCACCTCATGGCTGTGGGGCCCACAGTCCTGAGGCCCAGAGCTCCCTGAGAGCCACCAAGCTCTGACAGCTGCATCTCTGGGGTCCCCCCGTGCTGGCGGGCTGCGTGCCAGCTGACTGTCACTGCTGTGACAGTGCTAAAAGGGAAGGATGTGGGGGAGAGAAGAGGAATCGCAGTGGACTGGCAGATCGGCTGGCATAGGGACAGCCATGCAGGTGATCTTGGACCAGCCCTGGGCTCCTGCCCAGCTTTGACTCTTTGCCTTTGTCGAGGGGAAAGCAGAAGTACAGTGTGCAGCTGGCAGCAGGGAACTGGAATTCCCCTGGCAGCTGCCAGAGCCCAGATCTCCCTCCACAGCCACCAGACCAAGCTCTTGGATTCTGGAAAACACATCCCAGGCTCTTTGGACCTATACCAGTTAGAGGCCTGGCTTTGGGCAGTGGCAGATTGAAACCCTACACGTGCTGTGAGGTCCAAGGGAGGACCCTGTGTTGCTTAGCAGGGACAGGAGGGTCTGTTCCCAATGGGGATCAGAGTAAAGGACTGCCCTATGGTGCCTCAGACCATGTTCCTGCCTTGGCCTTCTGCTGAGCTTCCCCAGGGAGAGGGCAGGATGGAGGAGCTCTAAGCTGGAGGGAAGGAGATTGGAGGAGGCAGGGAGATTATTCCTTCATGCAGCAGGGAAGGCTCTCTGCTCCTGAGCATGGCACTCGGGACTTATTTTTCTTTTTTTTTTCTCTCCTGTCACCATTATCCCCTCTGCAGGTTGGTTCATCTGGCCATTATCCACTGTGTCCCAACCGTAGCACTCTGCTGCATCGCTCAGCTACCCAAGGAGGTGCTGGAGATCCAAAATGATCTTTTCCAGGTATGCTGTTGTGATAGGCAGAAGATGGGAGGAAGACAAATGCTGCAGCTGTTCCCTGGATAGGTGCCCAGTCCATCTGCCCTTTCCCCAGGACCCCACACCTGCTTCCCCCAGAGCGTGGTGGAGGTCCCATGTGAGTGGCCTCTTTGCAGCGAGGGGAAGAAGGGAGGTGGACATGCCCTGAGAGAGAAGTGTGACAGCTCCCAGCACTGTGGGGTGAAGGGCTCCTTTGCAAGGCCCCACGACATTGCAGACAGACATGGAAGAGGCATGGCTTGAGTGTGGCAGGGTAGATAACTTGGGAGAATGAGATCTGTCTCCATGGGTGATCCCTGAGCTGAGGTGCAAGGGAACAGCAAGCCGTGTGACCCCACCAGTGTAAGCCACATAGAACCTCAGGACAGGGATGGGGGTCTCCTGCGTGGCACTCAGCCCACGCTGCCAGGCTGGCTCCTGGAGACTGGTGGGCCTCATCACACCTGCTGTCCCGTGGGACATCCTCCCCTTTCCTAATTTCTCTCCAGACCCCTCTCCACCTCGCTGTGTACCTGGAGCAGCCCAGCGTGATCCAGGCACTGATCCACAAGGGAGTGAACCCTGGGCTGCAGGACCGCAATGGCAACACCCCGCTGCACTTGGCCTGTGAGCAGCAGCACTTGGAGTGTGCCCAGCAGCTGCTGGAGGGCACGGCCACAGCAGACGGCACGACTCAGCCCCATGGGCACCACCAGGACCTGCAGCTCCAGAACTGGCAAGGTGAGACCTGGGGGCAGCCCAGTGGCAGAGCTGGTGGCCGGATTAGGGCAGAGATCATGGGATGTGTATGCAGGCATCCAGGAGCACAGCAGAATGGGAATGGGAATGGGGCTGGGATTGGTGTGCCCCAGGGTGGTCTGTGCTGACTGTGGCTCTCTCTTCTGCCTCCCCGTCACAGGCTTGGCCTGTCTGCACATCAGTACCTTGAAAGGGAACATCCCAATGATGTCTCTGCTGCTGGAGAGTGGTGCCAACATCGATGTTCGGGTAAGACTGGGCATGGTGTGATGTTTTGTAAAGGCTGGGGCGGTGGGTCTCCCCCTTGGGCACTCCCTTCAGCCCTGGGGCGGGCACTGCTGTGAGGCTTGGGGGGCACTGAATTTTGAGGGAGCAGAGAGTAAAGGTCCTTGAGAGGTTGTTGGGTGCTGTGACAGCAATCAGGGTAGGGACTGCCCTCTGCATCCAGTCAAAGGGGTGTGAGTGGGTCCTGCAGGACCCCCCCACCAACACCCTTGTGACGTGCGGGTTGCAGGAGGGCACGAGCGGGAAGACCCCGTTGCACCTGGCTGTGGAGTGCCACAACCGCAGGGCTGTCCAGTTCCTGCTGCGCAATGGGGCCTACGTGGATGCCCAGATGTACAATGGGTGCACTCCGCTCCACCTGGCCGTGGGCCGCAAGGACGCTGCCATCGCCGCCATCCTCTCACACTCTGGGGCTGACACCCTGCTGAGGAACATGGAGAACGAGACAGCTCAGGACCTGGCTGATGGCAACGATGATGTGAGTCTCTGTGGGGGGAGGCCTGTGGCTCTGCAAGCGTGTCAGGGGTGCAGGAGTTGGATGATTGGAGGGGACTTCCTAGGAGGAGTTTCTAGCTCTTCCTATCCTTCCCTATAGATTGTAGGCATTGGCTCTGTGGTGTGTGGGGTAACTGCCTTTGCCTCAAGCCCTAGGAAAAGCCGAGACAGAGTTTCTTGGCACTTCCCTGGGGAGGTGGGAGGCTGCAGGACTGGGTGGAGGGAAGATTTGGGCCCCTACCCCAGCTTGGTGGAGACACAACCTGGATGCTTACGTGTCCATACCCTTGGTCTTTGCAGCTCCTCGCCTTGCTGCCCTTCGATGACCTGAAGATCTCAGGGAAGCCTGTTGTGTGCTCTGAATGAACAGATGGACTCCTTTGGCCTGTCGGGCTGCCTCCTTGCTCTGTGCTGCTGCCCACTAGGATCTTGCCTGCCTGCAGTTCAGTGGGAGCAGAGACACTTTGGGAGACTTATCCCACTGCCCATCCCCTCTTTGGAAAAGTTTTGTTTGCCTCGGGCTGCCTTCCCAGATGGAAGGTGGCATTATGAGCACTACACAGGGGAGGCTTTTCTTTTAGTGTCTGTGCTCTGCAGCAGGACAAAATTTCCCCTCCCTGCCATGGGTCTGACTTGTGGGGATCTCCAGCATACACAGGGAAGGAGCAGGTGAGGACTCATTTTCACACTGTAGGCCAGACAGAGCATCCTCTGGCCCCCCCATCAGAGTACGTGTGGGGTGAGGAGAGTCAACACTCACTCTAATAAACGTTTGTTGTTGCTGTGGGCACCAGAGGTCTCATGTGATCTAACCCACCCCACACCCCACAGCATCAGGAGGCTGTGCATCACCGCGGGGGCTTGGGGACAGGAGGGCTACAGGGTTTTCCCCAGCTCCCTCGGGCCCTTCACACCGCAGAAGGTGAGTGGGAGCACAGGGCCTTCCCCGCTTGCAGAGCCTTTTTTCTGCTCAGGGCCGAGGCTGGGGGATCCCAGCATGGTGCTCTATTCCCATGCAGTCTTGCCGAGCATCTGGCTGCAGGGCTGAAGAAAGAGCCTAGGAAATGCCAAAGACGTGGTTGTGGATCCCTGCTTCTGCTGTTGTGCCTGACACCTTGCTGCTTTACTGTGCTGCAGTTTCCTCTCACAGAGGAGAGAAAGATCCTGCCACATCTCCGGGCTTGGAAGGGGGTTAAAAAACTTAGGGCAGGGGTCTTCGCTGGGTTTTAGATTCTCCCAGGCTGAAAGGGGAGGAGGTGGCAGCATTATCTTCCCATCTCTTCTGTTGTTCAGCTCACCACCCTTCCCTGCCACTTCTCCAGCCAGAGGAGCACATGTGATGCATTAGGAAATCAGCCAAAGGTGCTGGGGGAATGGAGGCACAGAGCCGCCTTACCCCATCTCAGCCAGGGAAATTCCCCACTTGTTGCCTGGGAGCAGCTGCTATTGTTTGGGACAAATACTGGATGGTGCAATCGACCAGGATGCTCTGGAGTGAGCTTTTGTCTTCTTGCTCCCTACTTGTAAGGGGATGCTGCCAGGAAAGCAGCAAAAGGACCCCCCAGGCCTCTCTGGACTTTGCCTGGTTTCCTCAGCAGTCCTGGGCTGGATTGCTCTGTTTCTTATAAAGCTTTGCCTCTCACCTTCTGGCAGGGCTTCAACCCTGCTACAAACCTGTGGGGCAAATTCAAGAACACCTTCACAAGGGAGGTGAGGCATTGCCAGGCTGCCCAAAGGAGGAATGACAGACAGATGCTGGAGGGCAGTGTGGGATGGTGCGGCCAGGGCTGTAGCTGGGAGCAAGGGGAAAAGGCAGAAAGAAGTGATCCGCACATTTTTGTTTGTTTTGTTATTTTAAAATAAAACGATTTGTTTTAAAAAGATGTCTTGTAAAACGTTACTGGGTGGCTATATGATAGCTCCAGCTGGCCCTGTAGCCATGCCTGGGGCTGGGATTGGGGTTAGGGACTGGGGCTGGAGTAGGTGCCATCTTGCCCTGCAGCCCTCGGGCAGCACCTTCCCCGGGGACCAGCTGTGTCTGTGCCAAGTGCAGGGCTGGCAGGTCAGAGGGGGCTGCCCTGAGACAGGGGGCAGGGATGGGGGGGATGTCAGGGGTCAGCTTTGAGGGCTTCTAGAATCAAGAATAGTGTGGCCACCAGGACTAGGGAAGTCTCTGCACTTGTGAGGCCACACCATGAGTCCTGTGTCCAGTTCTGGGCCCCTCACTTCAAGAGGGTGCTGGAGCATGTCTGGAGAAGGGCAACAGAGCTGGTGAAGGGCCTGGAGCACAAGTCCTATGATGAGCAGCTGGGGGTGTTTAGCCTGGAGAATAGGAGGCTCAGAGAAACCTTGTCGTTCTCTACAACTCCCTTAAAGGAGGGTGGAGCCAGGTGGGGATCAGCCTCTTTTCCCAGGCAACCAGCGACAGGACAAGAGGACATAACCTCAAGCTGTGCTAGAGGAGATTTAGGTTGGATGGTACGAGGAATTTCTCTACAGAAAGGGTGATTAGACATTGGAATAGACAGGCCAGGAAGGCGGTGTTTAAGGAAAAGACTGGCCGTGGCACTCAGTGCCATGGTGTAGTTGAGATGGTGATGCTCGGTTACAGGCTGGGCTCGATGATCTCAGGTCTCTTCCAACCTGATTGATTCTGCGATCCTGTGATCGCAGCCCCCT
>VZRR01003650.1:0-15478 GCA_013398015.1 Oreocharis arfaki | reverse complement strand
CTCCCGCGGAGCCACCGGAGCCTCGGGCGGAGAAGCCCCAGAGCGGCAAGCGTAGGGCTCTCCCCGCCCGGGAGCCCGGGCCGTGCCCGCGGTGGAGAGTACCCCGCGGCCGGCGGGGAGCGGCAGCCCGGCGCCTCTGCTCGTATCCCTGGGCACGGGCGGCGGTCGGCCCGGGGGGTCAAGGGCAGGCACCCTCTGCGACCCGGCTGCCGACAGGGACAGGGAGCAGACAACGGATCCCGAGCTGTTAGCATGGACTTGTCAGCTCCAAGTTCGCGTTTGACCTCAGCCCTTCCATGCGCTGGAGGCGCGCTCCGGAGTATCCGGGCTGTAGGCAGAGATCTATTTCAGACGCGGGACCCACACTGTGCTTCCCAGGCAGAGGGCTGGGTGCCAGCCCGGCTCTGAGGCAGTGCGTTCGAGAGCTGCCCTGGCAGTGCCCAGGGGAGCAGTGGCCGGCTCTGTTGTCTCGGCTCCTGGGCTGTTCCGCAGGCCCCAGACTAAGGCTCCTTTCATGCCTCAGCACATCGCCTGCTCCCCCCCCCCCGCTTTCTACCTGTAACACTGGCGTCCCTGTTCCTTCCCTGCCTCGGCAGAGAGGGCAGGGCCTGCTGCACTGAGTCAGCTCTCGGGGCCTGGGAATTGCTAGCGCAGGCATAGAGAGCCATTGTCCCTCCATAGCCTCCTCTTCACGGTCGCTGTGGGAGAGCGGAGCTGATTCTCCTCCCATGGCAGCGCTGCAGGAGCTGGCGGGATAACAGCAGGCGCAGTCGTGCTGAACGGAGCTTGCAGCCCCTGTCAAGTTGCAGATATGGCAACAGACCCTGTCATTTATATCTGACTTCTGCAAAAGTGAGCGGCGTTTCTGCACCCCGCCGTCAGCCAGGGTTACTTAATACTGACAAACCCAGGAGCACATGGGCAGCTTCAGCCCCAGGTGCCGGCACCGAGCCCTGTTTTTGCATCCCACAATACCTGTACGGCCTGTGATGATGCCCCTGCAGCAGGAGGGATGGAGTGAAGGTGTCAAACCGTCTTTTCAGTGGGACAGGGGGGAGAGAGAGGAATAGCAATCAGGCAAAGAAACCCACCCCTAGCTGTTTGCACTTCTCCCTGGGCTGGGAATTTCTGTGTACTTTAAGTCACAGAAGGGAGATTTCTGGGTGAAACACAGCCTCAGCTTTGGTCAAGTTATTGAACTCCAAGGGCCTGGCCACAGCAGCTGAGGATGAGAAAAGTCCCTGAGGTCTTTTTAAGGGGGCAGGAGGTTGGTGGGAGTGCTTGCTCTTGAAATGGCAGGGGACTTTCTTGCCTTTAAAGCCCTTAAGTTTGTAAATCTCTGAATTTCGTGTGAGGACTACTAGAGGTCACAGCTATACAATACTGGGGCCAGGTACACCCCTAAATAGGGCCTAAATTCCTCTGACTCGCTGGTTTCTGGGGAAGGAGGAATTAACATCTCTATCCTTTTCAGTCACAGGAGCTTTTCTGGGGGTGTTTATGTAGCCAGCCCACAGCACTTTGACCTGGCCCCCAAGGCAACTGGGAGGCTTTCTCCACTAAGGAAACTGGGGCAGGGATGGAGCATGGACCAGGGAACCCTTCTACCCTGATGCAGGAAGCTGCAGCTTGCTGTGTGAGGGGAGTATGCAGGTGGCCTTGGGTGTAGGAAGTTCCTGCCTGGTTGCTCATTCTGCTGAGTACCTGGTGCCCCTGAATACTGCAGGTTTGCCTCTGTGAGGGAGAGGACAGTGAAGGGAAGAACTCCTTCAAGGACTATTAAAGCTGTTTTAAAGCTGGCTAGATCAGTTCCTACAGCTATAGCTGAGGAATATCAGCTATACCTCATTGGATAGTCCTGGTAAAATCCCAACCTGACAGCTGCTAGGAAAGTTCCTTTCCAGCTTTGCTTTCTGGCCATGTTTTGCCAAGCGGGTGAACCCTGGTAATTTCCTCTGAGCTGTGGGGAATGCCTTGGCACACTTCCAGGGCTGCATGGGGAGGTGGGGGAGGCTGGCAGCCCAAATCCCCGCCTCTCTTCCACTCACCTGGTGTAGCTGGAGGGGAAAACTCTGAACTGTTTGCTTCCAGAGGAAGGCTGCTCATGGCCACAGGCTTGAAACATGAGCTTCTAGGTAGGAGTCAGTTTTTCCATTCAGTGACCTTTTCCTTTTCCACCCAAAAGCTGTGCTAAAGTTTAACTTACAAAGGTGAGGTGTGAGGTGCTCCTTACTTTGGAGTAAGAGTGTAGTCAAAACCAGGTGGTTACCACAGTGTTCTCTCTTATCCTGGTAATCCAGGGCTCTAAGTCCACATGTTCCAGAGCAACCACCTTTAACAGAAGCTAACATAGATGTCTAGCCTGTGCTTTTCAGCTCCAGAGGACTTTTCCTACTCTATGTGCTGCCGGCATCACTGTCATCACTGCGGTGGGGTCTGGGTGGCAGTATTACAGGTGGTGAGCAGCAGGCTGGGTGGTGGGTGTTACAGGCACGTGGAGTGCAGCTGCCCGTGTGCCAACAGCCCACCACCTGCCTCTTCCTCTCTCCGCAGATTTTGCCTTCCCCTCGTGCTGGCTTCCCTCCCTATGATGGCTACTGGTGAGGAGATCGCCCCTGCCCTGCAGGACTCATGGGGGGACTTCTGGCTCTTCCGTTTCTTTGTTAATGCTGCTGGCTATGCGAGTATTGTGGTGCCAGGATTCCTCCTCATCCAGTACTTCAAGAGAAGGAACTACTTGGAGACAGGTAGGAGCGGGAGCTTCCCTTCCACGTCTTGCATCCCTTGGAGCTCTCTGCCCTGCCTTGGTCTGCCCCACTCAGGTTGTTTCCCCAACCTGCTTTGTCAGGCTTGAGCCACTCTCAGAGCTGTGTCCCAGTGCTGTCTAGGTGCTGTCCTGAAACAAATTTCTCTGCCGCCCCCATGCCAGCAGATCTGGAGGCTAGTGAGGAGGGAGGCTTCACCTCTCCAGCTGGTGCAGCCTGTGGTGCCCAAGCTTTGGTTAATTGTGTCTCCATCTTCTCTTACCATGTTCAGGCCGAGGCATTTGCTTCCCTGTCATCAAATCATGCGTGTTTGGCTCTGAGGTGAAGTCTGTAGTCCAGGACGATGGCTCCCTGCCACCCCGAGCAGAGCCCACAGAGTCCTCCACAGCCCGACAGGTCTTCAAGCTGCTCTTGTGTGCTGCTGGTCTGCAGGTAGGTGTCCTGTGCATGTGTGGCTGTCCCATTCTGGAAGGAGGAGGTGGCCAGTGGATTAGTGACTGCCAGTTCCTTGAAGACCAAGGATGCAGTGCTGTCCTTGATCAAGGCAGGGTTGGAGGCTGGGATGGCCTCTCAGCCAGGATAGTGCACCTCTCTGGGCTGTGGAGGTCCATTTAGCTTTTGTCATTTGGGTTGAAGCGTCCTGTCTGTCTGATCACAGTCCTCTAGAGCCATGGACAGGGAAAACTGAAAATTCTGTGATTCAGCAGATTGGTAAAGTTCAGCTTTTGTTCTGGCCCTGATGTCAGATCAGCAGATAGTTTGAGCCCTCTTATCTTCCAGGCTCTCCCTTGGATCGCTGTCTGAGGCTGATGCTGCCTTGATGGATTGAATTTGAGTACTGGAGATAAAATACTGAATTCAGCTACAGATAAACAGGAATTTAAAATCTTAGATTCCCCAAGTCTCAGCTACAGCCTGAGCATCATTAGGAAGGGCAGCTTTTTGGGTCTATGAGGACAAAAAATAGCAGTGTGGGCACTGAGATAGAAAAACCCAGGTGCCCTGCAGCCAGGAAAAGACACTCTCTGGCCTACTCCCCCAGCCCATTCAGACTTGCTGTGGGCCACCAAATTCTTCCATCTCCCAGTGTCTTAGTTTCTTGGGAGATGTGTGGTAAGAGGAAGTCTGTGTTACTTCTGTGAGGGGCTTGGTGTTGTTGCACCAAAAGTAGTGAAGATGGCAATGAGAACAGTGATTGTCCCTCGTGGAGAATTTTGTCTGCTGGGTTTGAACCTAGAATTGATTTGTATGTAAAAACCAGGCCTAGGGAGCTGGAAGTGAAAACCAATGCAGAGGCCACTGGGAAAACTGCCAGGACCTGCCGCAGGGAGCTGGCACCAAAACCGCAGCTGTGTTTCAGTAACATTCCCCAATTCTGTCAGTCTGGTTCCACAGGCTTAAAGTAGCTCAAAGCGTAACTGCTCGCTCTCACCAGGATGTTTGCATTGTGGGCTTTTCTGCCCTGTACACTGAGCAGGTTTTGTTCGGAACAGGATGTTCCTGGTTGTAACCACATGGGACAGAGGGTTCCCTCAGACGGGTGGAGTGGGGGGTGGTCCCATCTCCCAGTGTCTCAGGGAAGCATTGCCATGCAGAGGATGAGGCAAGCAGGGGAAAGCAGGGATCTCCTGGAGTCAGTTCTTCCTGTTGTTGCTGGCAGCTGCTGCTTTGGGTCTTGACTCTCTCTGTGCTCCTGCTGCTTTGCAGGCTTCCTACCTCACGTGGGGTGTCCTCCAGGAGCGTGTGATGACGAGAACGTATGGTGCCACTGAAACAGACCCTGGTGAGAAGTTCAAGGACTCCCAGTTCCTAGTGTTCATGAACCGCATCCTGGCCTTCACAGTGGCTGGTCTGTACTGCGCCCTGACCAAGCAGCCACGCCATGGGGCTCCTATGTACAAATACTCCTTTGCCTCCCTCTCCAACATCCTCAGCAGCTGGTGTCAGTATGAGGCACTCAAATACATCAGCTTCCCCACCCAAGTGCTGGCCAAGGCCTCCAAAGTGATCCCAGTGATGATGATGGGCAAGCTGGTGTCACGCAAGAGTTACGAGTACTGGGAGTACCTGACTGCTGCCCTCATCTCCGTGGGGGTCAGCATGTTCCTGCTCTCCAGCGCTCCTAACAGGGCCGTGTCCACCGTCACTACTTTCTCTGGCGTAGTGCTCCTGGCTGGCTACATAATCTTCGACAGCTTCACCTCCAACTGGCAGGACGCTCTCTTCACCTACAAGATGTCTCCTGTGCAGATGATGTTTGGTGTCAACGTCTTCTCCTGCCTTTTCACCGTGGGCTCGCTCTTGGAGCAGGGTGCCTTGCTGGAGTCGCTGCGCTTCATGGCCCGCCACTCAGAGTTCACCGCCCACGCCGTGCTGCTCTCCGTGTGCTCTGCCTTCGGCCAGCTCTTCATCTTCTACACCATCAACCAGTTCGGGGCAGCTGTCTTCACCATCATCATGACACTCCGACAGGCCTTTGCCATTCTGCTCTCCTGCCTCATCTACGGGCACACTGTCACTGTCGTGGGTGGGCTGGGCATAGCTGTTGTCTTCATGGCCCTCTTCCTCCGTGTGTATGCCCGCAGCCGCATGAAGAAGCGCAGTAAGAAGCTCCCACCGGGCGAGACCCCTGTACAAAAGGTCTAAGGAAGCTGAGGCCATGGCATTTAAGCCATGCCTGCTGTCCTGCCTTCACTCGATGGTGTTTGCTTGATTTCTCAAAACCCACTGAGGACAAGAGTGGGGTATGGATAGCCAGAACCAGTGACTCAGTTTTCCACCTGCTTTTCCTGGGAAAAGGGGCTGGAACAAGCCCAGGAAATGCTCTGGGCTGACGCAGCTCCAAACCTTTCCATTTGCCTTAACAGGTTGAAGACTTACAGCCAAGGCACAGGCCTGGGGGCACACCAGCATGGGGCTGCTGGTATTCCTGCCCCACGTCTGTCTTGTGGCTTCTCCTCAAAGTCACTGATGAACAAGGGAACTCTTCCCTGGTACTGTCTTGCCTCTGGCTAATGCTCCTCCATTTCTGTTAGTACTACAGAGCTTGGAAGGAGGAAAGGGCAAGCAAAACACTAGGTTTCTTTTTGAAACACCTCTGAGTGAGCCAAGTCCCAAGCTGAGCCCATCGAAGGGTGGGGAGTGCTCTTCCTCCATTCCAGGAGGGGCTCTGGGGAGTACAGGCACAGCTAAGGGAAGGACTCCCAGCCTCTCCTACCCCAGGCCTGGGATCTGCTCTGGGAGGGCACTGAGTGCAGTGAAAGCCAGTACCTCCCAGTTTGGTTTTATCAATTTTTTGTCCCTGCTCCAAGACACTTTTCTTTGCTCCCCTCAGCCCAGGCTGATTTTTATGCAGCACCTGAGCTGGCTGGTACAGTTCCCAAGGCTTGCCAAGTCCTTTGAGGTTGCTTTTTGGTTACATCTGCTGCTCTTACAGGCCAAAGGCTGCACTGCCCAGAAGCCCCAGCAGCACCTCGGGGTCCCTCAGTGCCGTGGTTTCTGGGCTTTGCAGCTGCCATTCAGACAAGCACAAACAACCCCTCTTTTTCCTGCCACCTGGAGGCACTGGCCCTGGTTTTCCCAGGGGCTGGCCGGAGTCTGTGCCTGGAGGGTTGGGACATGGGGCAGAGCCCGCTTGCGGTGCCTTGTTCCTGCTCCACAGACAGCAGGGGATGGAGCAGTGAAAGCTGTTCTTCGCCAGAAGCCTGGGTTTTATTCGTCAGTCCTTTTCTCATCAACACAACCTGACTGACAAACCAGC
The DNA here is from genome assembly GCA_013398015.1 of Oreocharis arfaki. Classification (NCBI taxonomy): domain Eukaryota; kingdom Metazoa; phylum Chordata; class Aves; order Passeriformes; family Paramythiidae; genus Oreocharis; species Oreocharis arfaki. The sequence goes on along the minus strand of VZRR01003650.1, from coordinate 8,953 downwards.
AGGTTTTGGTACTTTTGCAAGGCAACTTTTTTTCTCTTTTTATTTTATTAAATTAAAAATATGCTGCATATAGTGCCATGGGCGTAAACGTGGGGTTTTTTGGTTGGTTGGGGTTTTTTTTCCATGGACCTGGAAGGAGGGGAGAGATTTTCAACTCTTTCTGTGTCCCTAGTCTCTCTGGGACAGCAAAGTTGTCTTTCCAAACACAGGTGCCTCTCTCTGCGTTTGCCAAGGCTGGTATCAACCAGGGTTTCAGTCAAAGCTGCAAGTCCTGACAGGAGATCCTTGCACACACAACTGGGGAGGCACAGCCAGGTTTGGAATGCTGCTTATGCTGGTAGACAGGTGGAGGAGCCACTAGCCTGAGCCTAGTTTGGCTCCTGGGTTCCTTGCATGGTACAATTTAAGGAATTCCCAGGGGGTGTAGCTACACAGAGGTGATGCAGAGGCCTGCTGAGCACTTGCCAGCCAGGCCCACCAGTGCTGTAGCACTTTTTGGGGTGTAGCTGCAGCAGCCAGGGCCACGAGAGGCTTGTGCTGTGGATGGTCCATCCTACTGGTGCATGTGGGAGGCCTGGTGAAAAATCTCGTAGGCTAGGGTGAGTCTGGGGTCAGAGACAGGACTGGGGCCTAACAGGGCTAGGAAAAGGGGACACTCAGATGAGGGTTACAAGAAAAACAGAGGAGGAGACTAGGGACAGCAGTGACTTAGCTGAGCCTGCAGGGATACCAGAGCTGGTGCTGAGCACAGCCCAGGCTTCAGAGCACTTGGCTCTCCAGCAGTTTTACCTGTGCTCCTTTTCTAGCTCTGAGCTTTTGGAAGTGCCTCTGCCACCTCACAGCTTTTCATCCTGCCCTACAAATTCACCCATTTGTCTGCAGCCACCATCTGCTGATAGACTGAAAATGGAATGAGATTTCCTTTGATTAAAGAAACTAAACAAAAAAACAAAAACCCACATTGCCAGGGGAGGAATGGGATACAATGGAATTTAGCAACACCTTCCTATCCAGGCAGAAATCCTACTTTTAAACAGTTTGCTAGCTCAGCTCCAGCACTGCCCTTGCAGGCTGCACCCACACAGCTGCCACACTGGGAGCACAGTCAGTGTTGTGGTGTTCAGCAAGGGATTCCAGCAGGCTCTGCCTCCCTGTTGAAGATGGATACTGGCTAAAGCCCATTCTGTTTTGTGCCTGTGGCAGCTGGCATATGCAGGCAGCAAGAGAATTCAGTGTTGGTGTCACTTTTCCCTGACAAACCCCAAGGGCCATTGTGGCCAGGGGTGACAAACCTCACAGGGTGCGAGCTCAGTGCAAGGGGCAGCTCAATCAGAGGTGACGTCCCAGGCTTGTCATCTAGGACACAGATGGAAAGAAGCCAGATACTTCCAAACACCCAATGGCTGCAGGAAGCCAGAAGGGGCAGGCTGGAGGTGGGAAGAAAGGAGCTGAGTCTTTGGCCAGCAGCTGAAGAGAGGCAGTTTGACTACACTCCTGAGCTGTGACTCCTCACCCCCCTCCACACTGCAATGAACAGGCACATGGCTCCTGCCCCAGTGCTGCCCCAGAGGTGCTCAGATCAAACCAGGCCCTGGCCCAGCTCACCCAGCTGACCCACGCAGACTGGAAGTTTGCTCCCCGGCTGTGGGGCACGCAGCGCTCCAGGTGGAGAACTACTGCTCATTGGAGATGACCCCACCTGCACAGCAGGTCATGTGTTCCTTCCACTCACTTCATCTTGCCTGGGCATGGAAGAGGTAAAGATCACCTAAAATAGGGCTCAGAAAAGCAGTCAGGGTACAGGAGAGACCAACAGCCCAATGCCCTCACAGGCACAGGCTGAGACATTTTCCTCAGTAGGGTAGGCATGAAACACAAGGGACCCCGCCACGTAAATCAACAATTCTTTAATTCCAGTAGAACAAAAAACCAGAAAAATAATCAAACAAATCCCAACCAAAATACATTATGCTATCCTGGGGCTTCAGGGAGGCAGCAGCTCAGAGGAAGGGCTCTCCCACCCCCTTTGGAATAAGGACAGTGTTTGATGCCTACTGGTAACATGGGACACTCCATGAAGGGGAGAGAGAGGAAGCCTGATGCCTCCTCACACCTGCACTCCCCATCAGCTGTTCCTACACAAGCAGAAAGACACAGAACAGACAGGCCTCAGGCTACCGGAATCACTACTAACAAACAGGGAATCATGCCTTCCTGCACCCTGCCAAAAACAACCCCAACCAAACAGAGCCAAAAATAGAGACACCACCAAGGAGTCAGTAGCAGCTGGTGGGAGCAGACCGTCTTGTAAGCAGACATGATAGAGAGCAGAGGTCTGGCAGGTGAAGGAAGAGCCTTCCTCCTTTAGTCTACCTCTTCCATGCGGGATGTATCTTCATCTCCCTCCAGAGGGGGAATTTCCTCAGGGACAGCTGCACTGGGCTCCTCTGCAGTCATCTCATCTTCATCAATGCCTGGGAAAGGGGAGGAACGGAAGAGATAAGGCCTCCAAATGACACCTGATCCCAGATGTACAGCCTCTCCCAGAGTAAACCCGGCTCCTGCCCCCAGCCTGAGGAATGGGGCTATTAGCATCCAGTAGTTCACAGAATCATAGAATATTCTGATTTGGAAGGGACCCATAAGGATCACCGAAGTCCAGCTCCTGGCACTACACACAACAGCCCCAAGAATCACACAATGTGCCTCAGAGTGTTGTCCAACCACACTCTGGGTAAGAAATCTTTTCATAATATCCAACCTAAACCTCTCCTGACACAGCTTCATGACATTCGCTCAGGTCCTGTCACTGTTCACCAGAGAGAAGATATCAGTGCAGGCCCCTCTGCTTCCCCTTGTGAGGAAGCTGTACACTGCAGTGAGGTCACTCAGTCTCCTTTCCTCCACGCTGAAAGCTAATAGAATGCAAGTCAGCGTTGTGAGTTGTTGTGAACTCCAGCAGTAATCCTGTATCAGTAGCATCTTCCCAGTAACATCTACACTAGTATGTGGATACTACCTGTGCCATTAGAGCGCACTCCTTAGCCAGTAGAGGTTAACTACAAAAGACTGGTCACCCAGTGCCACAAAACCCTGGAGTTTAAGCCAGGAGAGTGTGGTTTAAACCGTGAACATTTCTCTACAGAAAAATGCAGTAAATCCCGTCAAGTCCCAGCTAAAGCAGTTGCAAGACTCTAGAGCTCATCAGTTTCTAACACTGCAGGATGCTGTTCCAGTACACTCGGAACAGAAAATTGTACTACCATAAACTGCGGGTAAGGGGACTTTGACTAATAGAAGACCCTACTCCTACTGAGCCTAGGCAGCACAGCATTACTAACTTAGTTGTGCCAAGCCACAGCACCTTCTGATTTACATTTGTAGCTAAGTAGTGAATTTGGAGAAAAAGGCTATGTGCAAGCACAAGCTGTTTCAGCAGATGGGTCACATCACCCGTGACAGACTCTTCACATTTACTCTGAAGGAATAAAAAGCCTCAGCTTGTCATCTGAACATCCTGGTGGTGGCTCCTGGTGTTGTGGAGGACAGGGCAGTCCACCCAGAGCCCTGAGCCCTCCTGAAATACCTAGTTCCAGCTTTACACTTTCTCCTGGCCACCTTACATACAGAGCCACTTTGGCACATCATACCAGGATGGCTCACTTACTGGCCTCCCCCTGCCCCCAAGCCTGACCCGTTAACCTGCTTTCAGGCCTGCTCCAGGCTTGAGAAGTTGCATGGATACTCACCAAGCCCCAGTTTGATCATCCTATAGATGCGGTTGGAGTGGGTCTGGGGATCTTCCAAGGAGAAGCCAGAGGACAGCAGAGCAGTCTCAAAGAGTAGCACCACCAGATCTTTAACAGCTTTGTCGTTCTTGTCAGCATCAGCCTTCTGGCGAAGGGTTTCCACAATTGGGTGGTCAGGGTTGATCTCCAGGTGCTTCTTGGCCATCATATAGCCCATGGTAGAGTTGTCCCGCAGTGCCTGAGCCTTCATGATGCGCTCCATGTTGGCTGTCCAACCGTAGGTGCTGGTGACGATGCAGCAGGGAGACGAGACCAATCGGTTTGAGACGGTGACCTGCCAACATAGCCCAGGGTTAGCTGAGCAAGGCCCCCACAAGTCCTGGACTAGGCCCGGCCACAGCACGCTATAGCACAAGTCTTTGCCCCTGGTTCACCTGGGGACACCCCAAAGCAAGCAGAGATGCTCCAAGCAGCTCCAGGACTGCCGCACAGACTAATCTGGATAGCTCAGCCAGAACTTAGAGCACCCACTGCACGTTTCCCACACTTACCCTCTCCCATCAATGCACGTATTTGGGTCAGTGCCCCTCGCCTGCAGCCTGGCTGCTTAGAGCAAGATGGTGCATGCTGGGACCTCCAGTCTCCTTTAGCGGCTCCTCTGCAGGAGATGAGAGGCATGCATTGAGCCGGGGCCCTCACCTGCAGCACGGAGGGCCCAGCCCTCCTCCCTCCAGCCCAGGGCTAAGCTCCCTGCCCATCTCACCTTCTCCACCTTCTTGTCCAGGATCTCCTTCATAAGTTTGCAGAGGTTCTCAAACTTGGCCTTGCTCTCCTCCATCTTCTTTTTCTCCTCCTCATCCTCAGGCAGTTCCAGCCCCTCTTTGGTGACTGATACTAGGGTCTTGCCATCAAACTCCTTGAGCTGCTGCACGCAATACTCATCAATGGGCTCTGTCATGTATACCACCTCAAAGCCACGCTTCCGCACGCGCTCCACAAAGGCTGAGTTAGCAACCTGCTCCTTACTCTCCCCTGTGTTTGTGGAGGGTAGAAATGAAACATCACCAAGATGTAAGGGCTGGTTACAGCAGGACAAACAGCACCAGTCACTTGGGACCCCTAACATAAAACTCACAGCAGCCAGGGTTCTAGGCCTGGTGGCCTTTCCCTAGCCCCCAGGAATGAGCTGTAATTCAGCAGGGATGGCCTGCTGATGGCAGCAGGAAAAGTTTTAAATTAGGGTTTGTTTGCAGGTTACCTGCCTCTACCTTGCTAGGGCTCAGAGGAACTCTGGCTCACCTGTGATGTAGTAGATACTCTTCTGGTTCTCCTTCATACGGGACACGTACTCTGAAAGCGAAGTCACCTCATCGCCTGACTGGGACGTGTGGTATCGCAGCAGCTCCGAAAGGCGCTTTCGGTTGGTGGAGTCCTCATGGATGCCCAGCTGGGGGCAGAAGAGATGCATTAAATCTCCAGAATAGGACTTGGATGCACTTGGCCACCCCTGAGGCACAACCATCTGCCCACCTCCTGATAATTTGAACGTTTGGCCTAGGGCAGCCAGAGGGGACAGGTGCCCACAAAGGCAGTCAGAGGCATTCGCAAGACCCGCTCCCTTTATCCTAACATTCATGCAGAGGAGACACAGCATAGGAACAAGATTGTTCCTCACACAGATGGGTCATGGGCCCTTCCCTCCTCCAGGTGCAGGGTGCCCAGCTCACCTTCAGATTCTTGGAAAAAGCCTCGTAAAATTTCTTGTAGTTCTCTTTGTCTTCTGCCAGCTCGGAGAAGAGCTCCAAGCATTTCTTCACAATGTTTTTGCGGATCACTTTGAGGATCTTGCTCTGCTGGAGCATCTCACGAGAAATGTTCAGAGGCAGGTCCTCCGAGTCCACAACACCCCGGATGAAGTCTGAGTAGGGGGAATGAAAACAGGTGTCAGGTTAAGGATTCTGAGCTTCAACACAGAAAGAAAAGAACTAAAACACTGACTGCTATGCACCCACACCAGCTAGTGCCTCATCTAGTCCCTTTGTACTGGAAGCAGTACCATAGGCCCTGGGGATCCCAGCTCTGCACTGGGAGGCTGAGGCTGGGGGCTCTTACTCAGGTATTCAGGGATGAGCTCATCACAGCTGTCCATGATAAAGACACGCCTCACATACAGCTTAATGTTGTTCTTCTTCTTCTTGTTCTCAAAGAGGTCAAAAGGGGCACGGCGTGGGATAAAAAGCAGAGCCCTGAACTCCAGCTGCCCTTCCACGGAGAAGTGCTGTAGAGCCAAGAAAAAAACAAAAAACAACTGCTGGGGTGCTTCACTTCTACCCCTTTCCCCAGTCCCCACGGTAGGGAGGCCGAACTGCCATTCCTCAGCTCTGGGGCTAGCAAGGGGGCACAGCAGCATCTCCAGCATCCAAGCAGCCTGTATTTCCTCCTGCTCGGGCCCACTATCCCCTGTGTGCCAAGGTTCTCTGGCATCCAGCAGGCCTGGACAGAGAAGTCACAGATTTTCTGAGACCCCACACCCTCCTGTCTTGCTTATGGACTGGCACTGCCAATACTTCCACCTGCACAGGATTCACAGTGCAGGTTGCTCCATCACCAAGTGGCCTGAGAGTGCTCAGTCCCACAGCAGCACAACCATGTGGTGACTTTGGATAAGGGCTGGAAAGGGGCCCTCTGCCTCTCTCTGGAAGGCAAGGTAGCCCAGCACCCACCTTGACAGCCAAGTGGTCCTCCCAGTCATTGGTGAGGCTCTTGTAGAACTCGCCATACTCCTCCTGGGTGATGTCATCAGGGTTGCGGGTCCAAATTGGTTTGGTCTTGTTCAGCTCCTCCTGGTCAATATATTTCTCCTTTATTTTCTTGGTCTTTTTCTTCTTGCCTTTGTCTCCCTCCTCCTCCTCATCAGAGCCCACATCCTCAATTTTGGGTTTCTCTTCATCCTTGGACACTGACTCTTCCTCCTTCTCATCTTTCTCCTCCTCTGCCTCATCATCACTGATCTCTTTCTCACGTTCCTTCTCTAGCTGTAGAGAAAGAAACAAGCTATAATCAGGTTTAGCCCCAAGTTACCAAGAATCCTTTTACTCCAGATGAAAAAAATTGTGTCCTCCAAGGCCAAACAAATGCAACATCTGGAATCAAAGCTTCTCTTGGAACCAGTCCTCAAAAGCCCCTCGGCATGCAACCTAAAGTTGTGTCTGAGAAGAGACAAGAGGCAGGAAAGCCTCCATTTTCCATGGCTGGTTTAAGATGGCCTCCAGCTGCAGAGATCAAAGGCCTTTAGTGTGGCTGGATGCCCACCTCCTTCACCTCTAGTAAGCCCCCAGCCTCAAATCACCTTTGGCTACAGAAGCTGAGAGCACCCACTGCTCAGTAGCCAGCAGCCAGGAACTGCGGAAGGGACCACAAGGGGTTGTACACCGGGCCTTTTCTGTGCTCCTGTTCCCAGCACCACCCACCCCTGCCTCCAGCTTTCCAGTTGGCCCCCCCAGTCCTTTCCTTACGTACATAGAGCGTGATGGGGTAGCCAATGAACTGGGAGTGCTTCTTCACCACCTCTTTCACACGACGCTCCTCCAAGTACTCAGTCTGGTCCTCCTTCAAGTACAGAATCACTTTGGTGCCACGTCCAATGGGCTCACCTGCTGTGTGGGGAGAGAAACTTTAGTGTTTCAGGGCAGAGAGCAAGCATGACCAGCTCCTTGAGCCTAAACATTACAGGATACCCAGCATTAACCAGGGTGACCAACAATGGAGCACGGCTCTAGGGAGCATCAGCAAAAGGGGTGCTTCTGGCAAGAAAATATGCTTGGTTTTTTGTACAATACGCACCATGGTCAGTTCGGACAGTGAATGAGCCCCCAGCTGATGACTCCCAAGCATACTGCTCATCATCATTGTGCTTGGTAATGACCACCACCTTCTCAGCCACCAGATAGGCAGAATAGAAACCCACGCCGAACTGCCCGATCATGGAGATGTCTGCACCAGCCTGTGAAACCAGAGAGCAACTGCTAAAACCAGTGTGGAGATAGAAAATGTCTGTGACTGGTTCACAGCAGCAAAGAACTGGGTCAAGCACATGGAAAAAAACATGCAAGTGCCAACAGGCAACCAGCTCTACCCTCAGCTCCTCCCTGCAGTCGGAAAGGTGGGGGAAGCACACTTGGGTAGGCCAACAGTTCCCACAGCAAACAAGGCAGCAGGGCGTTTTTATTATTTGTTTATAATTATTTGTACATTCAGTGCCAGCCTGTGACCCAGGCCCCAAGGAACCCATGCAGGCAAAGGCAACCCACCTGCAGGGCTTCCATGAAGGCTTTGGTCCCGGATTTGGCAATGGTGCCCAGGTTGTTGATGAGGTCTGCTTTTGTCATGCCAATGCCAGTGTCCACCAGGGTTAGTGTGCGCTCCCGGGGGTTGGGGATGATGTCAATCTTCAGGTCTTTCCCACTGTCCAGCTTTGAGGGGTCAGTCAGGCTCTCATAGCGGATCTTATCCAGGGCCTAGGGGAGAGAGAGGGGGACGCTCGACAAGGCCTCCCTAGTCGACAGCCGCCTCCATCCCTACCCTGCACACGCCCTCCCGGAGAGCCAGGAATCGGCCTCTTCCTGGGCACCCCCGGCAGGACACCAGGCCGACCCCGAGCCCCCTGGCAGAGGAAGGAGCCCACTCCCGCCCGAGCTCACGTCGGAGGCGTTGGAGATGAGCTCCCGCAGGAAGATCTCCTTATTGGAATAGAAGGTGTTGATAATGAGCGACATGAGCTGGGCGATCTCCGCCTGGAAAGCGAAGGTCTCCGCATCCTCCTCCTCGTGCTGCACTTTCTCGGGCATCTACAAGGCAAACACAGGCCTATTTTCAGCGCATTTTCAGGGCACGAGCACCAGGGAGTGGGCGGTGGAGGCAGCAGGCCCAGCCCCGACCCGCGTTCCTGCCCCTACCTTGTCGGGCGTGAGGAACCGGCGAAAGAGCTTCACTCCCCACCGGCCGCTTTTTATGGGCACGGAGCGGGGAGGCACTCTCACGGCACATTGTATCCTTCCGCCTTAAAGGGGTCTTGGTCAGCGAGCCACAGATGGATGGTGCCTGGGAGGCATCGGCGTTGCCGTTTAGCGGCGGCCATGGCGGGGGCGGGCGTGCAATGAATGCTCGGCTTCATGCGGCTGCTGTGCGGCCGCTAGCCGGGGCTC
>VZRR01003647.1:33933-143067 GCA_013398015.1 Oreocharis arfaki | reverse complement strand
CCCTCAGTCAATAAAGGAGACTTCAAGGAGACCCCCTCTCTCCTCCCTCTGCTCTCTTCCGCCGCTGCACCATCGCGCCTTACCTGCGCTCTCGCTTGGAGCTGCCTCGCCTCCAGCGTGAGCCACCCACGCGACGCCCGAGCCCTCCCCCTTCGGCTCCGAGGCCCCCCAGAGCCAGTGTCCTCGGCAGAGGCCAGGAGGACAGCAGGCGGCACAGAAGCAAAGTGCAATATTAATACTAGAATTACTCCTGTACTGGCTGTGTCTCCTGGCTGGCTGCCAATGGTCTAAACAGATCTGCCCACCAGTGGAGAAGTACTTCTGAGGTAAGAGACTGAATTTGCTCATGCCAGGCAGCAAACTCTCTGCCCCATACCAAAGGATTTGGGCAGTGTAATAGGTTCAGGCTGTTGAATGTTGGATAATAAAGTTGTTTTCTTCTCCATCTTGTTGCTGTTCTGCATTGTTGTCCTAGAGTTAAGTAGCACTACCCCAGGATCTTAAGTAGCTCTTTTAAAGCAACAGCTGAGAAAAAGCTGGCTATCTGACCACGCTGATGTTTCTTTGGCCAACTGGTGTTTTGCTATAAAACTGTTCTGATGTTATCTCCCCAGCCTGGGCTGACCTGGTGTCCAGCGTGTTGTCTCGGAAGGCTGTTGTTCCCTCTCTCATGTATTTCCCATACATGCTGCTATAATTGTTGCTCTGTAAAAGGAGTTATGTCTTCTGGTGTAATTCCACTGTAGAACACAGATGGCTTCATGTAAAGCCATTACCCTTGCTGGATGGAAAGATGGGCAAACCTGGCCTGGCTGGGGTTATCAAGAGCTGCCTCTGTTCCTTTTGCAAAGTCCATGCTTTCAAATGCAAAAGGCTTGTGTGCTTCACTAACTGCTCGTATCATATCCAAACTTTCTTAGCTTGTGGAGATAAGGGGAAGTATTCATTTCTTTGTGTGTCCAGAAAAAGGAACATATTTTTTTCTGGAACAAAAAAATAATGAAATTATTCTTCACAAGAGAGATTACATAGCTCATGAAGTGTTGTCACAGAAACCTAAACCATCTGAAAAGCATGTAAAGAGATGTGAGAATTTGGATTTGACCTCCACTAACAGACATGATTATAACTCTTACACTATGCCTGAAGTAACCCCATGCCTCTCCTGGCAGATGACGAGACATATTGCCAGTACCAAGATGGATATAAGAACCACTGACAAAGGTAAGCCGCCCTGAAGCTTTGTTCAGGGCTTCACAGGTAACTTCATTTTCTAAGAAGACAGATCAAAACAGCGTACAGTTTTTATTCCTTCTGTATATGTATGCTAACAAGATGTGCAGGAACCATACAGACAGAAATAGGTAGTTGGTAATACAGCCCTGCATTAACGGTAGCGTTGGGATTTCTCTGAATTCACCTCCTTTCCATATCTAATGGGATAGAAGGAACCTAGGTAGCAGCAGGGCCATGGAAATTCCCGTAAGTTGATCCAACTGCAGATGTACTGAACATATTCCTGGTATACTGCATAGCTGAACCACACATTCAGTGGATGAGACACATCTAAAATATATAGAATTTGCTAGGTTTGAGCTGTTCATGAACCAGGAGACTCTTTCTCTGTTTGCTGCAGAGACATTCCGTGAATGTGCAAGAGATGTATGCATGAAATATGGACACACGATGCACTCCAGCTCTACTGCTGGTAAAATAGGTGAACTGTGCATCTAACTATGTCCTTGTTTCTCAGTTGCAGTAACTCGGTGGCTTGTCTTTGTGGGAGCTTTGTTCCTTCCTTGTCCGCAGCAAAAATTCTCTTCCGTGTGCACTGGGAGGAAACTTTCAGTTACACAGTTACAACAACCCTGATAGTTTTGGTAGTAAGTCCTAAGCAGAAGGTCAGAGGATTTTACCTCCCGTCTGCTCTCCTTTCAGCTAGCTAACGTGGGTAGGCAGATAGTTTTTGTATATTTCTGAATTTTATTTTATTATGCTCTGCAAATATAACAGCTTATGACTGGTGCTTATTATTACAGATTTGTCCCAAAGTACACAGACAATTTTTTTCTTGGAAGTCAAAATGATAAAAGAAGTTGGGAAATAAAAGACATGTGAATGCATCATTAAAATTACCTATCTGAAACTACTGGAAGTTATACTTTATTCTAACCACTGCATGTTTGCAGCTGCATGTTTGCAACAGCATAAACTGCAGTTTTTACATCAAACACACAGGAAATGCTGTCCATTTAAAATGACTTGAGTTGTGAAGACTATGACCCACAGGTGCACATTATCCACATCTACACAATTTCGAACTCTTTGTTTTGCATGGGCAATGTCACCAGATGGTATTCATTGGAATAACTTCAGTGAAACCAGTAAAAAAGGCTGCTGTGTGCAAGTGGAAGATCTGTCCTTCTGTGTTTAGATATCCTTAACTTCTCTGTATCTGAAACATATATATATTTTTGCCTTTTTTCAGTGTTTAGGTCAGCACTTTAAGTGTAACTCCAGAGCTCTAATAAAAGGTATCATAGCCACATTTGGTTATAATTTACAGTATTTTTCCAAACACTGCAAATGGAAATCTTTGCCTAAGCCCCCTCAAAGATCGAGTTGCTGAATGAATACTGAATGAATTCTCTTAAAGGTCCAGGTTCAACAAAAAATAAAAGTTTTCATTGTGCTGCTCTCTAAGCATTGCTGGGTTTTACTGATCCCTACTGTCGTGGTTTAACCTCAGCCAGCAGCCAAGCCCCATGCAGCCGCTTGCTCAGTCCCCCACGAGCAGGATCAGAGAGAGAATCAGGAGGGTAAAAGCTGGAAAACTCATGGGTTGAGATAAAGACAGTTTAATGGGGAAGGCAAAAGCTGTGCACACAAGCAAAGGAAAGCAAGGAATTAATTCACTGCTTCCCATGGGCAGGCAGGTGTTCAGCCATCTCCAGGAGAGCAGGGCCCCATCACAGGTAAAGGAGACTTGGGAAGACAAACACCATTACTCCAAATGCGTGTCCACATCCTCCTTCCCTCCTACTTTATGTATGGATCATGATGCCATGTGGTCTGGAATGTCCCTTTGGTCAGCTGGGGTCACCTGTCCTGGCTGTGTCTACCCCCAACCTGCCAAGCACTCCCAGCTTCCTCACCAGCATGGAGCACAAAAAGCAGAAAAGGCCTTGCCTGTGTGTTAAGCCCTCTCAGCAGTAACAAAAACATCTCTGTTTTATCAGCTCTGTGCTCAGGACAAATCCAATACACAGCCCTATATCAGCCACTGTGAAGAAAGTTAACTCCACTTCAGCCAAAACCAGCATACCTACTCCAGTGTGAAATTCTGGAGCACTGTATTCAATTATTTATCATAACTGAAATATTGGAAGAGCATATAAAATAGTGCTGCATTGGTATTAAGTTACCTTTCCTACTGTACTGTCATATTCTTTCCCACTGAACACACCATATCCCAAATTACGCTGTAGGGTTAAGTTGATGCTACTGCTTATCACAGTTCATGTCAGATGACTTCGCAACTTAGAGTTTCAAAATCCTCATCTCCTCCAGGCTACACACATAGCTGTTTCTGTCTATCTCCAGACATGTGACCTAATTTCAATTTAGTCTTGCTTGGTTAAAGGGAGATGTGCCTAACCCTCCAACAACATATGGTTCATATCCTGCATTCCCTCCTGTACCCCCTAATGTTTTCAAGATTGTGCTACATGGGAAACTATTAATATCTGTGGTTAAGAATTAGAGTTACAATAAAACTATAACATATTTTGAAGGAATAGTAGCACTGCTGGCTTACACTAAGTAAAATAAATTCATAATGCCTATGAGGTCTCTAAACGTGTAGAGCTCATAAATTTTTAAAATTGAAGACAGATGAACTTGCTTATCATATTTTGAATATTTTGCGAGAGCTATGATTACATCCTAAATGCACAGACTGTTCTCCAGCAAAGATGATGGGAGAACCTGAAAAGATTTTTGGTAACTCTTGGTTGGCGGCTGAAATGTGAGACCTCTGAACAAACCTTTTCTTAGAGGCGGTCTGAATCTCATTAGCTTCTCACTTTTAAACACTGTATTATTGCATTTCCTGTAAAAACACATCTGTATATGTTCACGGTTAACCCTCTTGGAGTGTTTCTCCAGGAAAATGATGTACCCTAGTAATGGGCACAAGGTCAGCATCACACCAGTGCAGTGGTGCCTGGACATCTCCTGATTCCCAAGGGAAAGAGGAGTGCCAAACTGATTGGACTGAACAGTTCAAATATCCTAATAAAAATATCCTAATTGCATCATTTACTCCATAGTACTTTGACATCTAGACTTCCTTCCTGTGCAGAGTCAGCTGGAAGCCAATTTGCCTCATGACTCTTAGTGTGGTTTGAAAGGAGGGAAAATTAAAAGAAGAAAACAAAAACCACCCCTTGGGTTAGCTCCAAGACTATTTAATTTCAACTTCCTACCAGTAACCATAATGGTCTCTAGGGAAAATTGCACAAAATTACTAGTAAGGGGAAAAAACTGTAGTTTCCGGGCTGCAGCACTGCTCAGAGATTTAGGCAGGTTTGCAATAGATTCCTAGTGTGACAGCACAAATCTTTTCAGGTTACAGGGCCCCATTTATTTTCCTGATATCCTGTCAAGAAAGGAACATATGAATGTCCCTAAAATACCACCTAAAATGTTTTCTTAGTCATAAATTTGGATAGCAAGATTTCTGGAATATGGGCCATTTCTGCATAATGCTTCACATTAGTGCAGACTTGTCCTGCAAATTCCAGCAGTTTTTCGGGTAAGGAAGAATTGGGATAGAGTTGCAAGTTCCTTCTCAGTTTCTGCTTGTTTGGACAGCAGGAGTACCATGGAGAGCAGAGCCAAGGGCAGAGATGCCACACAGCAGAGCTTGCTAACACCAAGATGAGCTGCAAGCCACTGAACTTGGCAAACCGTAGGCAGCATCACAGCTGTGCAGCTGAGGAATCAGGTCAGCCACCAGGCCGAGCGAGAAGGGAGAAAGAGGAAGGGCAGCACTGCAGCTTAGCCTTTAGAGTGGAATGGTGGGCGTCTGGTTCTCCTTGTCCTAGACATGCTGTGTGAGACACCTGAACAGCCTTCTGCACACAGGCACACGCTGTGCTCGGAGCCGGCCGCAGCCCAGCAGCAGGAAGGTGTTTGAAGCAGGTCAAAGGCACTGTCTGGATGCTACACTTCATGATTCCTGGCTGACTGCACCTGAGCATGGCACTTGCTCAGTTACTCGCAAAAAATGTCTCTGCAAGACTAAGAATATTATTTATTCTTCCCTCCTGGTATTTCACCATCTCTGTAGGTCTGAGTGGGTACAGACCTGTTTGATTCAATTTTCTATGCAGATGCAGAGCATTTCCAGGGCTTAACACACTAGTCTGTAATGTATTCTACAGCTGCTCTTTGAATAAGATTTGTCAAACACTACATCATAAACAAATATTTATTGAAATAGGAAATGTAAGAATATGATATATGGCTAAAATCATCAAAGAATTTCAGTTGAGCATTTCCATATGATTCCTCTTTCATTTCAGATGACTGTGTGTTACAGAATGAACCAAAGACAGAGCAGACGAGACCAAACATTGAGTTTTGCCCATCAAAAGAAAAATCTTGCCACAGAACCATTGTCCAGAATGGCTGTTTCTACAGGAGCTGGTTGTCACTCAAAGATGCAACCTCTGAATCTGTAGTTGGTTATGTGCTCAAAGGGAGCCTTGCTTTTCTGGACCAAAGTGAATTACGTGCCACCTCCTCTGGTGAAACATTATGTCCACAAAATTCAGAAACACAAGGTCAATTATATCTCATTGGATGGTGTCACTACATACAAATTTTTGTCCCAGCAGTGGGCTGGTGTTGTGGTTTGAGCTGGCTACGTGCCAAGCCCCAAGAAATCTGTTATTTTGCATAAGGGGAAACCAGTGATATTGAGGAAAACAAATAAACAAACAAAACCAAAACAACAACAAAATCTGTGAGGCAAAGCAGGCACGTGCTTGGGTAAGTACACTATAAAGAAAGTTTTATTACTAACAGAACTAAAGATAAAAAGAAACACACTTCCCTCTCTTCCAGCACTACCCTCCATTTACCAAACTTGCACAAAGATGACACAACATGGGATTTTGGTCAACAATGCAGGTTTTAAAAGTCTCTCTAATATTTGAGGAAAAAGGAGTTTTTTTTCTTCTGCTCAAACGTGGTTTCCAAACTGGCACTAGCAGACAGACCTGCCCGGAAACCTGCTGCCGTGCAAAACGCCTCTCCCATGAAAATTCTGAAGTCNCTTTACCACGGCCTGCAAAAGATATTTTTAAGCTGCGCGCGAAAGATGTGGCACCGCCCTCCTTTCTCCCGTCGCCATCTTGAGCTCCGTCTCATAACTTACTTTCTCTTTCTCTCTGACCTTGACGTCGTCATGTTGCAAAGTTGCTGCTTCTCGGGCAAATGCTGGAGAAAAGCTTCTTTCTCTTTATGCTGCAGGCTGCATGGTGTCTTCTTCAGTCCGGTATAAACTGTGTTGGCTGCAGAGAGCTCTGCCTGCTCCCGCAAGGTCTGCGCGGGGCCGGAGTGGGGGGAACCCCCCAGTGTCCAGAAGCCGCGCCGGGTGGTCTCGGCTCTGCTACAGCTCATGGTTGTTTCTCAGCTGCCCGCGGCTCTGGGACGGTTCTCCCGCAGCATCTCCGGGGCCCGGGCCCGCTCCAAGAGACGGGGCCTGTTCCTCCCCCCGCTGCCCCTGGGAGAGCTGGGACTACAGGCAGCTCCCGCACTTCCACAAGGCTTAAACATGGAAATTCGGAAAAGCGCAGTTGGCCAAAACACACGTCAATCAACTCAGCTCCAACCCACTACAGATGGTCAGCCAACCAAGCTTGCAGAACTGTACCAGACAAAGCCGATCCCTGTCTTCCTTTTCTCTACTACGACTGAATTTCAGGAAAAACAAAAAGCAGCCTCCTGTATTCACCAGAAACGTGATGTATATCTTCCTCCTCTAGAGAAAAAGGACCTTCACACCGCTATCTGGATACGTTGGAAGCACCCAAATGGCAAGCCAGACAAGATGTGTCAATCTTTGGCACAGCTTAATAAAATCACTGAGCCATTTAATAGCTCTTCTGTAGTGAAGGAAAACTATAAGCCTTGGCTATGCAATAACCTAAAACCTAGCTCTCATGCTCCAGACTTTCCCAGCAAAAACAATAGATTTAATGACTATGTTTCGAACTCATCATCATGTGCCTTATTTGCTCACAGTTATGAAAACCTATAAACCTGTCTGGTCAGGCCCAAAGCATCACACTCTCCTGGATGCTAAAACAACCTACACTGCAGCTACACACCAAAGGGCATTGTTAGATTCCAGGACCCTTACAAAAACCCACTCTGGTTACACCTTTGAGAAAACTCATGCTGACAGCTTGATTTTGTTTGTAACCTTCTTTTAAACCGGTTGCTTGTTTCGTATTTGGAGAACTCTTAAAATAAACTAAATTCCCTGGCACTGACTTTTTCTGGTTAATTTGAACAAATGAAAAACATGCAGGGAAAAGACATATTTGTTTCTCTGTATTTTTTTTTTTAGTTTTTCCCACCTAACTCTTGCTTATTAATTGAGAGTTTCCTTCTCGTGAGACAGTAATAGAGAGATCTCTTAGTAATAAATGTTATTATTGGTGTAAAGGGAGTTCAGCTGTGTCCATAAAAACAGAGGTAGAACAGGTGCATTACATGATGTGAAGTCACATTTAAAAGTCCTTGCTGGATAACAAAGTCTGAGATCCAGCCTTTTTCAGTATTCCCATTAAAGACACATACAAAAAGTACAATTATGGGATAAATATTATTGCATATTTCACTTTTATAAATTGTGTCACGTGCTGCCCAGAACTAGGCTATCAAATGGGATGTTTTTGTGCCAAAGGTAACACCCTAGGCTGACACCTTGCAAGAAAAGTTTTCCAGTAAAAGCTCTTCACTTCAGGGTTCTGGATGGGTACCAGAAACATCAAAGAGTTGAAATTGTCACATGTTGCTACAGCTCAGCCAGCAGCTAGAATTGTATTATCTTTTGAATAAGGCCAGTGTTATGCTTCTGACGAGAACTGTTCATTTCTTTGTCCAAAGTGCTTTCTGTAGGCTTATGAGTGTTCTGTTAGCACTGTGAAACTTTCTGACTTCTTAAGAACATTCTACTTTCCTAAATCTTCCTCTCCGTTATCCCTGGCAGGTCTAGCTGTTTCCTGAGTATCTAGCTCAAGCACTAGCTAAAGCTGTTGCATGCTTGATGATTCTTGCGGGTCCCTTCCAACTCAGGATGTTGTGTTTATATATGACTATGATTCTGTGAAAGGCTTGTGTCTGACCATCAAAGCAGCATTTAAAGAGGAAGACAATTTTCTGTATAAATGTATTTTAAAACTTTGGAAAAGCTTTGAAACCTGTTGGGATAGAAATTTTTCCCAAGTGCTTCCAAATTAAAGCCAAACATATTCCATCTGAAAACATGAATGCTTAACCCTGAGGATGGGAAGCCACTGCAACAATATTCTAGGGGCGCAATGGTTCTGTTTCACTTGAAGTCCTTGAATCTGTCCTAGAGGCCTTTTCTAAACGTATGTCCTAGTTCAATGAAAAATTATGTTCCTTGCAGCAGGAATAACTAGGCAAATCTCTACAGATTAGAATGTACAAAAAGGCCAAATTATGCAGTCACTGATGACTTCATACAGACTTCAGAAATTCAGCAATCTGTAAAATATTCACTCACCTGTGGTGAGGTATTGATCTAGAGTATGTTTGGCATTTTTTTTCAGCTCCTCCTATTTTACCAGCCAGACTTCTTGAATCCTCATTTCTTTAATATTGAATTTCTACAGGAGAATACCTTTTCTTCCTCATCTCTTTTTACCCAGTTGTTTTCTGATTTTATTTATTAACCTGTAATTCTGCCAACTTTGAAATAGAATTTATGTGAAAAAAAACAGCTGAGGCTTGTGACTGCAGAAAAAAATTGTTCTTTCATGCATAAGAGCACTCCAAGTGTCCTTTCAACTCTTTGATATGAGACTGGCAGGGAATGCGGAGCAAGGAGAGTCTAGTGTGTAAATTTATCTTTATCGCAGGTTTGTGTGGATCTTTTTTTCTGGGTGGAAGTTAGTCTTATCAAGCTCAATAGCAATGCAATATGCCACTTAGCACTAGTAATTGCTGGGTTTTGAACATTAACAACAGGAATCTTGATGTTCCATGCAGTGGACCAGCTCACACCAGCATCAAGCAGACATGACTGATTAAAATCCAACACTTTCAGAACATGAGACACAGGCTTGGGATTTTTTTCCTGTCTTATACCTCTGCATGTTAAAAACTTATTTAAACCAATGTATGATAACACTGAAGAACAAAGTGAGTTCCCTTTTGTGACTAAAGATGTCGCTGCACAGAAATTAAGCCTGATGAAAGCTTGGGCTGCTGCAGTTTCACATTTTCTCCTCCTACAACTGCATGTTTTCCCATTGTCTCTCTTTTTGGTAACAACATTAATGCTGTCTGACTGCAGTCTTGGCCCTGGTGGTGTCCTGGGGTGCATCAGGAAGAGCATTGCCAGCGGGTCAAGGGAGGTGATCCTGCCCCTCTACTCAGCCCTGGTGAGGCACATCTGGGGTGCTGTGTCCAGTTCTGGGCTCCTCAGGGCAAGAAAGACATGGAGCTGCTGGAGCAGGCCCAGCAGAGGGTGACGGAGATGATGAGGGGACTGGAGCATCTCTCTTAGGAGAAGAGTCTGAGACAGCTGGGCCTGTTCAGCCTTGAGCAGAGATGGCTCAGAGGGGACCTCACCAATGTCTGGGAGTACCTGAGGGGGGGTGTCGGGTGATGGATCCAGGCTCTGCTCGGTGGTGCCGAGCAATAGCACAAGAGGCCAAGGGCACAAACTGACTCACAGGAAATTCTACCTGAACATGAGGAGGAAACTCTTTACTGTGCAGGTGACCATGCACTGGAACAGAGAGGCTGTAGAGCCTCCCTTACTGGGAGGACTTCAAAAACTGTCTGGGCACAATTGTGTGTCATGTGCTCTGGGATGGCCCTACTTGAGCAGGGGGGTTACACCAGGTGACCCCCTGTGGTCCCTACCAACCTGACCCATTCTGTGATTCTGTGACCTTGCATTCATGATGCAGCATCGGAAAACACTTCTCACTCAGTGGACAAATGAGTGGAAAGAAGGAAATAGATGTAGTCTGTCGCTCCGGTTTTTCACTGTATGCGTTGTTCTCGCATTCACTCGCATTAGCAGTGAAGGACTTTCTCATGAGTTGTAAGATAAACAATGCCCATGTTTTTGTAACGAATCTTTTCTAGGCTGTATTTTTAGAATTGTTTTGCATTCCTTCTCCGGAGGCAGAGGAAGGTGATAGACTGAATTTATATCCTATCAATTTGGAGAGGCTTAACCTCTTCATCCAATTGTTGATTGTCTGTACAGATGTATATAAGTGTGAAAATAAACGAGGAGCCAGGGCTTTTGCCCGTTGGCCCGAGACCTTGGCGTGAGTATGAAACCTGCGTCCATGCCTGATTGACAGTAGTCAACATCCAACTTTTGAAGAATGGATAATGGCATCAATACCTAAAAATTGGCAGAAGTACAAAGGCTACTATCAAAAACCGTTTCAAAAACCAAAATGAAAGGATGAAACAATGAGACTTTGTCCTTGGCAGGGTTGAGAAAGGCATCCAGGGTAGTTGTATTGTTTTGCATGAAGCATGCAAAAAAGAGCAAGGACTGTGCTAAGCAATAATGGATGAAAAAATCACTGTCAAAGCTGGTTACTGCAGTGGTACTGATTACTGTGACCATTGCAAATGACAAATGTCACCTGTGCACATGAATGGTTTCATGCATGTACACTGCAGAGGCTGTTTGGAGGGATAGCTTCTACCTGCATCCCTGAAAACAGACAAGAGGTGCACTCACCAGCACTACTGATCTCCAGGCAAAGCACAATCTGTTTGGCAAGCCTTAAGCACAAAAGCTGAATTAAGGAGACATACGTAAGCTAAATTTTAGAAGGGTAGCAGCTTAATAGAAGGTTATGAATGTTTCCTTAGCCAGAAGGAAGGCAGCACTGCTGTTCTTCAGTGGGAAAAAGCTGAGCAAAATTACTTAATTTGTCTGTTCTCAGTGGGAAACAAAATGAAACAACCCCAGAAGAAAGTTACCTGTAATAGTGGGGGAGGTAATTAATCAATTCAGTTTTGACTTGTATTGTATCAGCCTTTCAACCACCTGTGTCTGCAAGGGCTGCCATCCCCAGTGCCTTACATCTGCAGGAGGCATTTAATCTGGAGAAGGTTTGCAGTTGGTAGTAGGTGAGAGGTCAAAAAATCAGTAAATTATGTACTTATGGCCAAGAAATATGAACCAGCAGCAAATTAGGGAAAGTTTTACCACCACAAATTCTAAAAAGGGCGTCACCCAACACTACAGATTACTAAGGAGAGTGAATTGTCAGCACCTCAAGTGCTTCAGGACTATGAAGGAAATGTTGAAAGATAAGTGGTACGCTTCTGCAAGAACTGAGTGTGTTCATATCACAGAGGGAAGCAATATAGATCCTGGGCATGGTATTTAGGAGACAGAAAGCAGCTGAATTTAATGTGTGAGAAAGCAAACTTTTTCTTTGGAAGACAGAGAAAAGGTCTTTTCCAAGGCATGGATAAGATCTCCCAGAGGGATCTGTGTTATTTCAGTTGGAAAGAGACGTTTGGGCAGAGAACTGAGTTCGCTAGGATAGGAAACTTCCAGAATGAATTTTCTGAACTGAGTTTACTTTTGTCTTATCCCTCTAAAACCCACTCTTCTCCCTTCTGTAGTAGTGTCTCTCTGACTCCTTCCCACTTT
Source organism: Oreocharis arfaki (assembly GCA_013398015.1). NCBI lineage: Eukaryota > Metazoa > Chordata > Aves > Passeriformes > Paramythiidae > Oreocharis > Oreocharis arfaki. The sequence continues at coordinate 131,102 of VZRR01003647.1, read as the reverse complement.
GGAAGCAGTGGTTTGATGACCCGTGTCCCTCTTCTTGTTTTTTGGGGAAATACTGTTTTGTGGCAACCTGATTTTCCTTTCTCTGTCTGGCTGCAGTCTGTCCCACAGAGGTTTCTGGCTGCATTCGGAAGAGCAGGAATAGCGTAGCTCTGAAAAGGGCAGTGCTGTGTTCATCTCTGTGTTCCCTGTTTCCACTAGCTCACTAGTTCTGGGCTTGCTGGTGTGAACTGTCCCCAGACTGGTGAGAGGGCTCATGTGGCACTGCCAAACACCATTACACAGGCTCAAGCATGCTACTTTACTGGGCAAGCAGGCCACTGCTCTGCTTTACTCTCTGCTTAAAAAAAAAAGTGCCTGTGAGATCCTCTCTGCACAGCTGGATTTGATTTTCTGTTATTTGTATGTAGTGGGTTAACAGCGAGATTTTTCTTTTTTGGTAATAAAATCACTAGGTCACTAGGTTGTATGCTATTACTTGAAAACTGACTCCATGAGTGTTTCAGAAGGTGGGGTGCTTAACAAGCATCCACCAGCATTATTGGCCATTTATTCAAACCAGTAATTTATGCTTTAAAAAAGCCCGAACAACCATCATGTAGAAAAGAGTGAGGGGGAAGTCTTCATATAGCTCAAAATAAACAATTCCTCAGTCCAACCATCAAGCACTTCCTTAAGAGAAGAAACCCATCCTGGCTCGTCACTTGGAGAGCAAGCTGTTCGTGGTGTGATCCTTCTGGTTCATTACTGTGTTTTTCCACTGCCCCTAGGGAGTTTGTGTACAAACCATGCAAGACCTTGAAGCAGAAGACTATTTTATAGTACTAAAGAGTGTAGTAGCAGTAGTAGTAGTGAGTGGTTTCCCATGCCCATGCCATCCTAAGCATCTGTGGATAACTACATGCTTACTATGAAATTGTTCACATCCTGCCACTGCTTTAAAAAAACAGTACTTTTACTCTTAAAAGAGTAAAAATATAGAAAAAGAGTGCAATCCTCTGGTTTCCCTTCCCCTTTTACCTGCATAAAACAGCAGTCTTTTATTTATAGCTACACAAATACAAAGCCTTTCTTCACAGAGGTTTTAAAGGCTTAGACAACATTCTTGTTTCTCCCTTTTTTTTCCTCTTCTGAGAGGTAAACAGTGTCTTAGCAGGAAGGATAGAGAAGGGCAACCCCAACTTGCTCTGCTTGCACAGAGGAGTCTCCTGCTCAGGCTGTGCTCAGCGGAGGCCTTAGCTGATGCACTCCTGCCTGCTGTGCTGCAGCCCTCCTAAAATCTCAGGGATTTAGCCAAAATTAGCCTGGTCTGTCAGCTGATACCCCGGGTATTTGTGTGTCTGGCAAGTGTGGAGGCACCCTGTGAGACAAGAACAATGCCTCTGGTGAGGAATGAGCATTTCGTGGTACCAGGGCTGCTCTTGTTGTGTGAGCTTAAGGATGATGCTGTAGTGGCTTCACCCACAATCCGTGCAGAGGAATCTGGCCTTTAGAAACATGGTGCTCATCTTGCTCAAGAGCTGCTGCTCTTGCTGAGAGAGGAGTTGTTTTGAAGGGAATGTGGAAGAAACATGGTAGGATGGAGCCTCTTCTTGGAAAGAAATAATGTTTAGTATTTAAATTTAGCGATTAAGTTAGCTCAAGGTCAAAGGCCTGCAGAGATCTGTAGAGTTATGTGAGCAAGTGAGGTGGGGAGGAGTTGCTCTGGGCTTCTATCACTGGGACAGTGAGGTGCCAAGGAGAATTGGGTGTGATGCTGTGCTATATCAGTCCTTCCCACCTGCCATACTTCACGGGCAATTGACACGTGCAATTCAGAGCAGGCCAAGGCAGTATAACTTGCACAGGGTACACACTGGTGCAGGCTCAGAGAGGGGCAGTGAAGGCACTCGCATACAATCCCCTGCTCCTGTGTGCTGGAAGCGTGTGCAAGCATGAGCACTCACAAGTCGCAGTGCCAAAGGTGGGCACCAGCGTAAAGCCGGCATGCCTGAAGGGCCAAGCATGTCCAGTGAGATCCCTCCATTAAAAACAAAACAAAAAGCACTGGCAACTTTCTTGTGAGAATGGATCACATCAGATTGGGGTTACAGATGGTGATATTGGGCAGCATATACCTTAACTTTTGCACTGTCATTTACTACTTTTTGCTGTCAGCTACTTTCTATGTCAGTGACAGGTTATGTGCTTTGCCCTCTAGCAATAGTACTTTTATTCGATCTTATTTTGTTGGGTTTTCTTTCAATTTTTTTTTACTGTTCAGAAGCAATTAATTTTTCTGTGATAACCTTGTACCTCTCTCCAAAAAGCCCTCCCTACATGCACATGAACTGCTGTGCAAACTCAGATCAGTGAGGAAACACCACTGGTGAATTTGTTTTATATACATTTCATGAGGTACTTTGTGCTCTGTTTTGTCAATTTTTCTTCTAAAAAAAACACGAAAAAACCTCTGCTAGATAGATCCTGCCATGATATGTGAAGGCACTTGCATACTTTCATCTTTGCTGCCTCTAACACCACAATATGCATTTGAAGGAGTCAGTAGAGGATGTTCAAGGCCTTGTAACCATTCTGGCAAAAATGAAGGGCTAGAGTTTGTGCTTTCATGGACTTAACAGTCTCAGTCTTCACCAGTGACAATGGAAGAACAGATGAGACTAAGCACTGCATATACTTTTCTAAGGGACAGACGGAGAATAAAATGTATTGTTGTGCTCACGTCTTCACAGATGAAATTGAGATTGGGAACAGATATTGTACTTAAGTGAAAAAGCAGGTGAGAATAGAAATAATTCAATCAGAAAAGGAGGTGCTGATATGTGTCTCTTCCCTTTATAAATCAGGATTACTTGGGTTGCAATTACTGAAATGCCGTAGTGAAAAATTGATATTAAAAAATATTAAAATGACTACGTATATGGCCAGATTTTAGATTTGATTCTTACTGAATGGAGAGGAGGTGTTGTCTGGAGATGATAAAAAGCAATGTAGGTGAAATACTGATCAACCGATCCGCTTTTGGTGTGAGAAATGTAGAAGATCAGTGGAGGAAGGAGACCTGATTTTCCCCTCCTTCAATGTTGTGCTGACTCAAGTATTTGACAGTTTTTTTGGTTTACTTCCCACAAAACTGGACAGTTACTACATAGCACTATTGATAAATATACATATATGCCTTTAAAGAAGAGGATGAAGGAAAGGGTTAAATCAATGATCCCGAGCTGTGGTCTGCAGCTAATATATACAGGCATAGGTAGCATCAGCAGGTCTGAGCTCCCCATCTGCATACACTGCTGGGCTGGGAGAAAATCTGACATTCAAAAGGCTTTGAAAGCAACTCTGTTGAAAGTTAGGTAACTGAATGAATGAAGCTTATTTACTCAACTACTAGCTGAAATGACCAGACACTTGCTGAAAGCTGCCATTAGAAACTTCTGAGGAATTTTACTGTTCTGAAAAGCTGGAAAAGAGTAAGCTTTTGGGTTCACCTTCTTCTAAAAGTAGAGGTGTCAGGTGATGCTGATCTAGAAAAACCAAATTTATTTATGAATCAATCAGTTTGAGCACCAAACAGATAGCAAGGCCTTTTGTTTGATAAGGTAGTTTGCAAGAAAAATGCTAACTTAAAAACTAAAAAAGCTCCAATTGCAGTCCATATGACTGCAGCTAGAGAGCAGGAAAAAGATTTCTAGCTAACGGTTACTTTGAAAAACTCTGGCTATGGCTTCTATTTTTTCTGAGATCATGCGTGCAGGCACTGATGCTTACCTTGTCATGTAAGAGGGGCTGGGAGCAGATCTTCTGTGGGGAACCTTTCAGCCCTGTATTCTTATGTTTGTTCCAGAACTGTTTTTCCTTTGTGAAGACAATTAGTCAGGAGAACAAAACTGGAAGCTTGCTTTGAAGGTTTAGAAAGCTTTTTGACTTGAGCAGTAACTAAAGCCATAAGCATAAGAGAGAATAATTATTCTCTTGAGAACCTAACCAAATCTGTTGTTCATTTTATATACATAACAGCTTCTACACTTGTTTTACTGAAAATGAATGATGAAATTCCCATTGCCTTCAGTACTGTTGCTTGGAAGTCTTAGGTCTGGTCTTTACTTGCTTGTCTGTGTGAGGTGTTATCTGTCTGCAGTTTAGGTATCTAAAAAACATCTGCAGGAACATCATACAAGGGAAACTGTCAATAAATCAGAGAAAAATTGCTGTTCCCTTTTGGCAGGGACATATTGCTTGTTTGTTGCAACAGCAACAACTAGCTTAGTTTTCAAAACTCGATTTTTTTTCTTTATTAAGAAAAAATGCTTTTGCTTTATTAATTTTTTACTTCTTTTCCCTCACAATTCAGACCACTACCACAATTCCTTCCATATATACACCTGATGCTTCAGTTAGCTGTCAGCTCCATTACTGAAGGCAGCAGCAACCTGTAAGGAAAGACTGAATTAACAGGTGTTTCTTCAAGCCATATATTGCTGAGGAAAGTTATGTCTTGAAGCACTGCTACTTAGAAAAAAAGAAGTATACTTTTATTGATTTCCATGGTCCTTGGACCAGCAGCGATGGCTTTATGCTTCTGCAAGAGCAATAAGGGCAAGACATAAGCAAAAAAAGAATAAAGCAAGGCAAACGAAGAATTAAAACATATCTCCAAGACAAGTTGCAGAATTTTAATGGCTGGAGACTTTTAAAAAGGAGTTAAGACACCGTCTTTCCCCAAGGCAGGTACATCATGTGTACTTTGTGTAACGGGTGTGTGCTGCTATCATAATACAGAATAAGGACAGAGAACTCCAACAGCTTTGCTACTTTGGCTTTTGTTTTTAAGATTAAAAAACAACACGTCAGACAACAGTAGTTAAATAAGTAACCGGCATTACTTGTACAAAAATTTATATAAATACAAGTTTGCTGTTGTGTTTTCTCTTTAGAGAAGGAAAGCATCCTCTCATAAAATAACCAGTAATCCTTATCTTACTGAGATGCTGCCAAGTCACAATTCAGAAGACAGACATGTGAAATTAAATCCACACTGTGCAGAGACAACACAGTGGCCCCTCCAGATCAGCTCCTTTTTGTTTATCCTGTGCACAGTTACAGACACAATGGAACATGTGATAGCTTGAACATATTTTGCTTTTACACAAAGGAAATACTTCCCCATACTGCATTTTGTTAACTAATGTATCAAAAATGTTCATCACATTGTCATCATCATCATTGTTATTATTATGTTATTAAGGAATTGTCCTTCACTCCATGCATAACTATCATCTCACAAATTTAAAATGTCATCCCTCCCTCATGTCATAGTCTATAAAGCACTCTGTGCACAGTGAAGCAGATCCCCAATTAAATGCAAGTGCTATTAAAATTTAAAGAAACACACTAGTACTGTTGATTTTAGAGGAACAAAATTATGGGGAGATTAAAAAAAATAGTTTTATCTGGACAAAATAATGTACAATTATTAATATTGCACTTTTTATACAAGAAATCCTAATAAATATACAGAAAAGATATACATTTACATACACAGAAGTCATTATTCTTTTTTTAAAATAAAAAGTTACACTGATGCTTATTTCTTGAAGACCCATTTCTACCAAGAGCGTTCACTGCCAGATGTGTTTTAAAGTAAGCCAATTTGAGACAGCATAGTGTCATGAACCTGGCACTGACCTCAATAGTGGACCCCCAGTTTTACCCAAAAATCCACCTGTCATTAAAGCTGTAGCATAGCAGAACTTGAACAGCATTTCATTAATATACTACAAGGCACTAGCCCCAACAGGGGTTACAGGAGAGGCAAAACCAAACCCTTCGTTTAGAAAAGGTCTTGAACCAAAACCTGAGATCAGGTAGTTCTCCTTTATAGTTCCACAGTTCTCCAACTCTCTTCTTTGAAGATTTCCTCTAATTTTAATTTTTTTCTGAGCAAAGCAGAGAATGCCCAGGAACCAAAATCATGCAGCACTTCACTGGCTGAATATCCACTGCAGCTGGCCAGGAGGAAAGACTCACAGCCTGCATGCAAAGTCATGCTGTGGGTGTGATGTTTGAGTCTCATTTTTCAGACTGCCCCTTCAGGGGGTTTTACATGGACTTAAAGATCTGCTGCTTTATAACACCTTTTCTGCTGTGGAGAGGAGCAAGTTTGTTACAAATTATTTGCATTAGTCCTATGGGGCTTATGCTAAAGCCATTCTTTTTCTACTGAGTAGTAACAACCATGAAAAAACAGAATAAAGCTCTTTTCTTCTACTTGCCTAAAAGGCTTGGCTGCCAGGAAACAGAAATTTTGTGTTAGCAAAATAGAAAAACCCACTTCCTCAAGTTCTTTTCCAAAACTCCAGGTCTGAAAGTACCAGAACTTTGGGAAGTAATATGTCTTTTTTCTAAGTAAGTGGTAGTAGGATGCAGTATGCAAAGTGTCTACCAAGAACCACATACAATTTCTGTCTTTTCTGCCTATGCTCTCTAGAGAACAGCATTTGCAGGTTTGTACTGAAGTGTGTCAAGCAGATCACACTTGCTCTGCTTTTGATAGATAATAATTAACATCACCACCTCACCTCTGTGCTGAGGGCAACCCTTCGATCCCTGGTCCTCCCTTAACCAGCTCAAACTGGAAACATTTTCAGGTGTATTTTAGATCCATTTATGTTACAGACCATTGTTCAACTTCGCCAGACACCAGATCCTCAAAGATCTCAAAGGTGCTCCTTGCCTGGTGTGGGAAGGAGAGAGGGGTTTAGAAACTAAAAAGGCTTCCAATCTGGGACGTAACAAATAAGTTTATAAAACAAAATCCCATGCTTGTGTTCTCAAGGCAGTCTAAGAGAGATGAGAGCTGCTCAGCAGAAAGAGACCTGGGGGTGCTGGTCAACACCTGGCTGAACATGAGCCAGCGTGTGCCCAGGTGCCAAGGTGGCTAATGGCAACCTGGCCTGTATCAGCAATAGTGTGGTCAGCAGGTTGAGGATAGTGATTCTCTGCCTGTGCTTGGCTCTTGTGAGGCCACACCTCAAATCCTGTGCTCAGTTTTGGACCCCTCCCTACAGGAAAGACATTGAGGTGCTGGAGCGTGTCCAGAGAAGGGCTATAAAACCGGTGAAAGGTCTAGAAGACACATCCTATAAGGGACAGCTGGGGCAGCTGGGGTTGTTTAGCTGGGAGGAGACTCAGGGTTGACCTCATTGTTCTCTACAACTGCCTGAAAGGAGGTTGTAGACAGGTGGGGGTCAGTCTCTTCTGCCATGTTTCAAACAATAGGATGAGAAGAAAAGGCCTCAAGTTGTGCGAGGGGAGGCTCAGATTAGATACTAGAAATAAAAAAAAAAAATCACTGAAAAAGTGTCTAGGCATTGGATTAGGTTGTCCAGGGAGGTGGTGGAGTCACCATCTCTGTAAGTGTTCAAGAGGAGTCTGGATGTAACACCCAGAGATATCGTTTAGGGGTGGATATGGTAGTGCTGTTAATGGTTAGACTTGAAGATCTCTTTTGACCTTGATGATTCTGTGATTCTGTAACATGATGCTAGGTTTTTACTCTGGTCCTCTTCCTCACCCATCTCTTGGTGCATCCCCCAGGCATGTACACAGATTAAGGGGAAGCCTCACTCCTCTCATACCCATTTCTGGTGTCATGAGTCTCTCTGACTCTTTGTGGTCTACCCTCATGACTATGTTTTTCTACATTCTGTCTCCCAGACTGATAGAAGGGAAAACTTGTCAAGTCCCTTTACAACAATGATTTGGTAAAAGGTGTTATTTTTTTTAAAGAAAAGGGAAATAAATAAATAAAACGAAAAAGATAATTCCATTCCATCTGTATTTTCTGTGAAGGCCATTTTCTCGGTGAAGAAAAGGCTGTGATCCCCTTGTTCCTCCATTTTCATTTCGTCTGTCTTCAAGACTTTCCACAAGTCCCACAGCAACGTGACTTAAATTGGGTGAGCTGGCAGAGTTTGAGCTGCTTCACTTTCTCACAGTACCTTGTGGTGTCTCTGCACTCCACTGCCAAAGGGGAAACAAGAAGAAATGGTGATAAAGCTATGAATGAAGGATTTCTTCCCTGAGAACATACATCCTTGGGTGGCCAAATGGAGGACCTTTGTGTTGAGAGGTCTTACAGCAAAGGTCCTGCTTGATACCTGTAATCTCCCTCATTGCTTCAGCTTCCATTAGGGCCCCCCCAAACTCATGAATTTGGACCTGTGTAGCCCATTTTGTCTCTGTTGAGAGGGAGCATCAGGGCTGGTGTGAATATAGGCAAGCACATGTGAGTTCTGCTGCTGCATCTGCAACGATTGCAAAGCAACTGGCTTGCAAGATAGAGGATGAGAACATAATTTCCAAACAGGTAAATCATCTGTTCTCTTTTGTTAATTTAATTCTTTTTTTTTTAATTAGTAACTTTTCTAGTCCCTTGGAAGGCCCAATTTGTTGCTTGTAATCTGAAAGAAAGCAGTCTTTCCTGCAGGATTTCCCATCATCCACCTGCCCACTGGATCTGGCCTACAGACCTAAGTCTGTAGTTTTTCCTTCTGTCTGTACCATTAACTGAAAGTTAATCACAGAATCATAGAATTGTTTGGGTTGAAGATCATCTAGTTCCAACCCTTCTGCTGTGGACAGGGATGCCTTTCACTGGACCAGGTTGCTCAGAGTCCTGTCTAACCTGGTATTGAAAACCTCCAGGGATGGGGCATCCACAGCTTCTCTGGGAAACCTGTGCCTGTGTCTCACCACCCTCACAGTAAAGAATTTCTTCCTAATATCTAATCTAAAACTACTCTGTTTCAATTTGAACCCATTCCCCCTTGTTCTGTCACTACATGGTCTTGTAAATAGTCTTGCTCCATCTTTCTTGTAAGTTCCCTTTGGGTACTGGAAGGCCACAAGTAGGTCACCCCAAAGCCGGGCTGTACAATCCCATTTCCCTTGGCCTTTCCTCATGAGCACGACAGGTGCTCCATCCCTCTGATCAACTTGGTGGCCTACTCTGGACTTGCTCCAGAAGACTGCATGAATTATTTCTTATGCTGTTAGAAAGGGGACACAATCCCAGCACTAACACTTTTGCCAAAAACCCCCACTGTGGAGGGCTGTGAGCCCTTGGTGCAGGAGCCCTCTGCACTCCCTTGGAGGAGAGAGGACTGAGGCCCAAAAGAATCTACCAGAGAGAAGCAACCTTGTTCTGGGTCATGGCGAGTTCCCAACATGCCTTGTTTTCCTTATGGTAATTACCTGTACCCTGCTGGCTAGTTGGTTCGTACCCCACCCCCTGCATTTCCCATATAAACCCCTGCTTCTACCCTTGCAGTAGGGAGCCTTCAACCCTGGCTTCCCCTTCACAGAGGCCAGACAAGAAAGGCAACCTCTGTGGAACTGCCATATGAGGCTCCTGCCTCTGTCCCTGCGTTCGCCTGGGTGATCTAACAAAGAGCTGAATCACAAAGAGCTGATATCACTTGTAGCAGAGAAGTTGCTACACTTGCTGAAATCACCTATCACCTACAAGGTTGCTGAAATTTCTGGAGAAGCTTTTCCCTGGCGAGACGCTTTGCTCTAGGAAGATCGCAACATACCCAGGGTGGTCTGACACAGGACCCCCAGAAGGCGATACCCCACAATGGGCAGCATTCGTCTCTGGGATGCTGAGCTTTAGACACTGGATTTTGCAGATGTCTGGGCTGGAGGTTTCCCCAGGACGCCCAGCTGCAAGATCCAGCGCTGCGTTTCTGAGAGACGACTTTGCCTTCTTTCCTACTCCTGCACTGCCCTGCCTCCCCTCTTCTCAGCAAAGTACCATTTTCACAGGGTGTGATGTTGCAGCGCTGCCAGTTTGCTGGTCTTGGCCTCCAGGAGCAGTGGTGCTCCATCACGGGCTTGTTGGTGCGGATGTGCACGCAGTCCACACGCCGGGACTGGAAGCCGTAGTTTCCACACGTGGCCGTGCAAACGGTCCATAGGCTGACCCTCCAGTGCACACCGCAGACATCAGTCCAGCAGTTCTGGGTGCTCAATGGCCTGTGGGCAGGAGGGAGACAGGGAGGAAAGGACAGCAAACATTACACATCCCAAAGGTAATTCACTCAGAGCACTGAATGGATCAGATCTTCAAAGACTGCCAAATGAGGCCAGCAGTTTTGAACTGCTCTCAAGGACCAGACCCTCAGGGGGTGCACAGTGGTGTACCAACACCAGGCTAAATGACCATTTGAACCATTTGAGGATTTGGCTGAAATGCCCTCTCCATGAAGGGCCAAACGGGAGATCTGCTGAAAGGTGAAATGAGTGGTGACCAGTGTGGTCCAGCAGGACTTCATAACATTTTTATGGCTTTACAGCCAGTGGGAACAGAATCAATTCTCTGAAACCCTCCTTTTCCTTTCAAGACAGTCTCACAGAAGATGTACAGGCACATTTGGTTCCTATCTATTTGTCACACAGTGAAAAAGCATGAGTGGGAACCAACAAGCCAATTACATTAATTTTCAGTCATGATTGGTCATGATTTACATACGTGTCTCATGTAAAGCAAATGTCTTTACAATCCCAGCAGTGGAGTTTATCTGCATGAAAACAAAACTTGTGGAGACCCTTTTTTTTCTGTTAGAGTTTGTGTTTCAATAAGTGAGAAGACTGGCACCTCAAGAAGATATAACACAACCTTGCAGTCAGGATTTGGCATGCATAGAAGATTTTCCAGTTGTTGGCCAACTGGCCTGAAGCTCCTAGGAACAAACAGGGAAGTCTGGGCTTAAGCCTGGTAAGGTTTGTTACACATAACTGTACAGGTTGCAGCATGACCTCTTTGCTACATAAGGGGAACCCAATAGTTTTCAGTTAAGTCACTAGTCCATTCAATATCTCTGAAAATGGTTGTGGGTTCAGACATAAGACATTTCTGTCCTACCGTGGTAAGGAACTGCATTGATCAGATGACACGGAAGCCCCATCTTTGGTCTGGCAAAATATCTGTCGGTGCTGTACAGCCAGTCGTGGTCCAATGCAAGGCCCATTACACTGTGAACACAGAAGATTCACTTAGGGGAGGTAAAAGACAGGGCATGTTCCACTTCTATGAAACTGCTAGTGAAACAAAGTGCATACTGTCATTCAGAGACTGTTGAGATTTCAACCACTTTCTGCACCTCTGCAGGCTCTGAAGGCTGACTGTGCCGTCATCTTCTGCTCTACCTCACTCTCCTCCAGAAGCATGTAAACTACATTTCTGTATCTGCTCTGTAGATTCATTAGCTCTTCTCCTCAATAATTTAATCTTAAATACATCTGTTAGGGGAAATTAAATGCTCTCATGCCATTAGCCAAGAGCCTATGATCCATGCAGGAAATCTCAATACATTACTTTTACTGTGCATTTTGCAGTTTGTACTATCACAACTTATGGCCAAATAACTAAGAATGCATTGAACCAAGAACATTTTCCACTCAATTTAATAATTTAAAAGCATTGAAGGACAATAAACAAAAGCAGCAAGCATGACAAGCACAACAGATATGCAAGCTTGCTCCGAAATGGAGGCTATCCTAACATACTCAAGCTTAACAATCATGTTTCAGTTTAACTCTCCCAATCCTCTCCTTCGATTAAAACATAACATGCTATAGGTATGATACATGTATTTGTGCTCTTTTAAAATTATATCAACTATTAGGTTTTTCTAAGTATCTCTAAATCATATTCAAGAACAAACTGAGGGTTGAATAAGGGGTCATTAGTGTGAAGCAGGAATTTTTGCTAGGGGATGGCTGCTGACCAACCCCTCCGCCACCTCCGCTCCCTCATCAGTAGGAGCCCTGTTTCACACTACCATGCACTCTTCAAATAATACTCCCTTCCTCCTGCTATTTCTTCCCTGCCTGACAATGGGAGACAGAAGCAGTGACTGCCAGGTTTCCAGCTGCTTCCAGTCAACTGTCTTGTTGGAAATGTCATTCACTGGAGTATGTGGAGCATTTCTGCAATATCTGCAGGGGCTAGCAGTCTTCATCACCAGCAAGCCTGAGTCAGTAGTTTAAGAAAACCATGAGATTACACAATGGAGCTCAAAATGCCAGGAACATTAAATGAAGGAAAGGAACTAATTCTAGAGATGGGGGTAGAACAGGTAGGCTGCTTATTTTCTTTGTGAACTGGGAAAGTTGATCATTACACCTGCACAATGGGGACCTGATACCCTGTGATACTACCAAGTAGGTCATCGATCCACTGAGCCAGTGAAATGTTACTAACTGTGTAACAGTCTTCTGGCTTGGAGACTGAGCAGTACGCAATCATGTGGAACTTGATCATTTTTTTTGTTTGTAAGCTAGGTAGAAGAAGTATTATATGACAATGCCGAGAGATTAGGTCTAAGAAATTAATTCTGAACTGATTGTCTCAGCTGAGTATGATGTCATGGGGAACAATACAGCCCAAACCAGTTTTTGCAAAGATGATCCAGTCCTTTCCTGGAATTCCACAGGGAGTGAAATTTTTTTTCTTTGATATAAAGTGGTAATTCCAAGCTTTACTTGTAATATAGTAACTCAGCCACCTTTCAAGACTTAAATGAAGATGTTTTCAAGTAGTGAACAATAACACGATCTATTAGCTGAAGGCAGTTTTTACTACCAACATTGTAAGAAAACCTGATGCAATGCAATCTGTTAAGAGAGAATTTGAAGATCTGCAAAGCAGCATGAAGTAGTCTGAAAACGCTTTTTACCCGCCATTCTGCCTTTCACCATGAAGCAAATCAAGAAAGCTCACACTTTTTGGTACTCTCAGGCAACATCAGCAACTTTGTAAAACTGAATTATTGTACAATCCCCCTGCCTTGAAACTATCACAGTCATCAATCCTGACTCCAGCCAGCCAAGACTGAAGCACTCTCACTGGCTAGTAAGGGAAATAGAGGCATGAAGAAGGCTATTTCCCAGATGTGCCACTTATCACTGTAACATGGAACTGCAGACCTTTCCACTGGAGGACTCAAGGGTCTGCAGGACAAGCAGCATTTCTCAGGATTGTGGGAAGCTACAGAAATCCAAGCAGGCAGTGCATCATGCACAGAAAGAAAGAGCTGAGCACATTAGCAGCCTCCTCAAAAGCCTGCAAACTATAACCTAAAGATACTAGGTTGAAAAATCACTCCCCTCATTTTCTGTCTCTTTTTTCTAACCCACACTAGGGGCTGTCTTTGGAATACTGCCTTCTTCCTTACCTGGCCCCAGGACAAGGCCACCCACTCAACACAGGGCTGCCTGTTACAGTTCTGTGTGTCCACAGGGCGCTTGGACACCTGGGCACAAGCCTCGTTGGACATTGGGACAGAGCTGCCTTTCGCTGTCAGGCGCTGGCATGTCACTCGCCGCGTCTGTCGGCCTCCACCACAGCTCCGCGTGCAAGGAGACCAGGACGTCACCATCCATCTGTGAGAGAAAGGAGAACACATCAGGCAGCAGGCACATGCCACCAACTGCAGGCTCCTTGGTATCAACAGATCTTTATCTGTTGGACCAAAGAGAGGCAACAGTGGCTTGGCTCATTGAGCGTGAAATCCTGAAAGGCTGAGTGTCTCGGCCTCCCATAGCCATCACTGAAAACTGCTCAGAGGATGAAACCTGAGAAAAGAGCACCTTTTTCATTAATTTATCTTTCTCAAGGATCTTTGGGTCCAGAACTACTTTTCTAGCTCTTAAAGCTGTTTTTAGAGGCTTAGAAAATACTTGCAGCCCTGGCACAGGAGTTGGGCAAGTCTGCTCTTACACCATGGTGCCATGGAGGCCTTGGTCACAGGCTACAGTCACAATGCTAGTTCTAGCCCAGTAGCACCCCTCAGTAGGGTAAACTATATCCATGCAATTGCTGGAGCAGCTCACAGGCCACTTCAAACTTGCTGTGAGAGTATAGCCAAATGCCTGCTGGGTCCTGCTGTTGCCAGCCCCCTCTGTCATACCCCTGACAGCTGGGATAATCCAGAAAAGCCTGAACATTGCTCAGGAATCGACAGCCCAGGGAAGGAAGGACACTGTTCCTCTCTCCTCTTGTGCTCAGACCATGCATGCACTGGCTGAGGGTCTGAACCCCTCTGTACTGGCATCTAAAAAATCCAGTCCAACTAGCTAAAAGGCTGTAATAACAGAAAGTAATAGTCTAATAGATTTTGTCACTGTAAGGATCATTAGGTGAAACACTCATACAGTCAGGTTTGGGAAAGTGTTAGGTAGGAACAGGAAGAATTCAACAGATTGCTATTTTTCTGTACAGTTTTATGGTCAAGTCAGCAGTTTGCTTCATTAAGTTTCTGGATACTCGGCAGGATTTGTGTGGTTTGGGAGTAAAATACTGCTTATCACATCCCTCACCAGCAGTGTTTACGATTACTTTACAAAATAGGCAAGAGGCATTCTCCAGTCTCTTGGAGAGACATCCATTTTTATTTCTGTCTTCTGCAGGTGATTAACTCCAGTGGTCACAGAAACAAGTATAAATAAATATATTCCCAACCTGGAAAACAAGAACACTGGTACTTTTTCATGCAGTTTGGTGAGGTTGAACCTGCAATTTCCGCACTGCTCATAAAGCTCTGGTCTGCCTGTCAATCAACTTCTATTTCCAAGCTTACATCTCAGCAGTTTCTCAGGACCTGAGGGAGGATATGGGGTTATGTTACAATTCAGGGAAGGTATAAGAAGACATAAACCATTCCCATGGAATTTACTGTCAACCAAGGAAAACTGCTGCTAATGAGCATGTTTCGTATTTCATCAAATCTCTTTTGGTTTCTTTCTTATGACTCAGCTGGCAACTCAGAAAACATTTGCCAGCAAAGAAGGGTAGGAATATATTTTAAAAGGTAATTAAACAGAAACTTGCAATATGCCCAAGACACAGCAAGAGTGGTGAATTTGGCTACTTCTCATCAGGTTGCTCAGCACCTCTCCTTGCCTTAGCTTAGACTGTCTTTTTTTAACACAAGTCCCAAATCACTGTTGAATGAGGGAAGTTGTACTAAATTTCTCTTGAGATGCTCACTACTTTTAAGTGCTTGTATACTGAAACATACCATATCCACACTGGAAATAGGGGAGAGGAGAGAGTAACACCATGAAAAATATGGAAAAACATGTTTACACATCACAGCTAAGGAGATACTGAATTGCAGAAGCATGATGCTTTTAATATGGAGGGAGTATAACAGTACACTGATTCTCTGGATAAGCTCTCAGGATGTACTCTTCTTTGCACCAAAGGGTGTCAAAGAAAAAAGGACTTTGTATGGGGTGAAATCAGAGAACTGTTTAGGTCAAAAATGACCTTTAATATTATCAAGTCCAATCATTAACCCAGCAATGCCAAGTCCACCATTAAAACATGCCCCTAAGGACCACATCTACACATCTTTTAAATACATCCAAGGATGATGACTCAATCACTTCCCTGGGCCAACTGTTCCGACGCTTGACAGCCCTTTGCATGATGAATTTTTCCCTAATAGCCAATCTAAACCTCTCCTGGTGCAGCCTGAGGCTGATTTCTTTTGTCTTATCACTTGTCACTTGGAAGAAGAGGCTGACCCACACCTTATGACAGCCCCCTTCCAAGGCAGTTGTAGAGAGTGATAAGGTCTCCTAAGCCCCCTTTTCTCCAAGATAAACAACCCCAGCTCCCTCATGGGAGGCACTTCCCATGGGACTTGTGCTTCAGACCCTTCACCAGCTTCTCTGTCCTTCTTCTTTCTTGTAGTGAGGGTCCCAGAACTGAACATAGTACTTGAGGTGTGGCAGAGGAAGACCTAAGTGTAGTCAGAAGTCTTTCAAGCTGTCCTGGCTCCTTTGTGTTTAGCAGTAAGTGAAAACCAGGAGATTACAAGGTCAGAGAGTTACAATTCCAAGGCAACCAGAAGCTAGCAAATGGCAAAAAGAGGCAGAACTCTGAGCCCCCTTCATGCCTGCTGGATCTGATGGGATGGACCCATTTTACAAAAGATATTTCCACCCTGCTAAGGGAATTCTTTGCAGCTGAAGCTACAGCTACAGTCCTGCCCATATTGATGTTCAGGCAACAAAGGAACTCAGAATAAAATCACGAAATAGCTGCTAATCTTAGCTTCTTGTCTGTTATATTGTTGGGGCAAACTGCTACGAAGCCATGTGCAACACAAAAGAGAAATGATCCTACAGCTCTTGGGTGACAAAATTTCCATGTGTGCAGTGCTCAGAACAGGCATGATATTTATATCCAACACAGGGTATGGGTGGAAATCACCCAAGACAATGAAAGCTGTGAACTCTCTACCTTGTACTGTCAAAGTTTTCCACAAATATTGCTACAAAATCCCAGCTGCCTGGATTAAGCACTCAAAAATTCCCTTTTAGCCATGACTTCTCCAAACAGGCACTCGAGAGGCTGCAGTGGTATGATGTCCTGTACAAAGAACTCTTCCAGCATATCCTAAATGCATGTAAGCTATTTCTACATGAGACAGACGAACCGTGAAGGGCAGTCTCTTCTGTTGCATGCGATGGGCTGCAGAGGTGGCTTGGGTGTCTCTCTGCAGTAGGAAGCGTTGACTTCAGCCCCATCCAGTAAGCACCTCAGCTGGGGCAGCTGCACTCCTCTGTGACCGCAGGAAGCCGAACAAGTTGTCAGTTTGTCCACCGACCACCGGTATTCTGCCAGGAAGTGTGGTAGAGGCATGTTAACACTGAAAAACTGACAGCAAAAGTTCAATTAGAAAGGAGAGAGTTGAAGATGTTCTCCAGGATGAAATACAGGGATTCAGTGAAGAGAAACGACCTACCCCTGCAAGACACACGATTCAAACCTGTGACTGCCTTTGGTGTAACAAACCCACTTTTTTGGTGCTTAGAAGCACCAGGCATGGAAAGTGAATAACATGGTATGGCAGTTAAGTGAAGCCAGAGGCCAGTGAGCAGGACTATACTTTTAGAAGTGTGCAATTTAATGAAGATGTGGTCAGCTGTAGTCCTCAGCAGTATCTATGACTCTATGGTCTTGAAATATTGTGTCTCAGACAGTTCACACAGATCATGTGTCCTGAAGATAAATGTGGGAGTTGCAACACACTCAAAATTTTATAGCAAAATTGGAGGAAAGGTTAAATTCTTCATCTCTCCATCACTGGTAGTTGGGGCAATGAAAGCTGCGTATTCTGTTCCAACCCAAGTGCACCACAGTGTTCTGTGGCTTTATCACCTTTGTCTTATTTCTGGGAGATCTCTAACAGTAACAGTTCCAGAACTTTTACAAGTGAAGGGTTTTCAAGGAAGAACAGACTGTGAGACACTGACCATCGTGTATTAACAGAGGGGCTTCTGGTTTAAGCGGTTTAAACTCTGCCACCTCTGTCTTGAATTTCCGGACAAGAAAATTGTCCAAGCCCAGCATAAGTATAGCTTGAATCAGTAAGGTGTGTTTTATGCTCAGCAGGGCAGATCTGGTATCATTTGGTAAAGTAAAACCTAAGACACTGTAAGGTACTCAGTAGTCTTGCAAATCTATATCCACGGCAATAAATCATTAAGATATCTTTTTCCTGATATGCATGGTGATGGCTTCAGAGAGGAGAAATTCAGGATAAGAAACATAGTGCAGGGAAGTCCATGGCAAGAGCTTTCCAGGGTGAAACGACTGAAACTGAAGAGTTACCTTGTATAGCCAGGGACATTATTTGTGTGAGAGAGCCAGCCTCATTCTGAGCAAGGCAGATGAATTCCCCATCAGTGAAATCACTGACGTTGAGTATCTGAAGAATCCGTCCTGCTGCCAGCAGCTGATGTTGCAGACTGAGAGGCTCACCAGAGTAAAGCCAGGTGATGTTTGGGGTTGGATGCCCATCGACAGCACAACCTAAAAAACAGGTATATGAGAAAAACCTGCTGAGTACTGAACTTGATACATGCTTTGAAGTGGTCAAAATTAGGGGAAATCATCGATTTCATCCCATTTTCTCCTCATTTGCTCATAATGATAAAAAGTAATTCTGCAGTAAGTAATACATTCTCATCATCCAGAAAAAAGTCTAAAATCTAAAAGCGAGATAATCCACAATATGGAAAATCTCTGATCAGTTTGGAATTATTTGTATCAGGTGTTCTAAGTTTCTCAATATGTCTGTTCATCCTCATTTTGGTACTGAAGAAAGAGGGATAGGGAGGTTATAAACCTGGCATAAACTCAAGGACCATGTATAAATAAGCAATACAAACACAACTTGGTCTCCAAATTTCCTATGTAAGCCACAGGACCACCTTCCTCTCTCTTTTTATTTAAAAAAAAAATTAATGTCATTTATTGTTTTTTTGTTTTATATTAAAAGTCAGAAATTTTTGTTACATAAAAAAACCAGTTGAAAAACCAAGGACAGAAAATTGAGTTTTTAGAGCAGTGGTTGGTTTTGTTGTTGTTGTTGTTTTGGTTTTTTGTTTGTTTGTTTGTTTTTGTCACAGAAATGGGCAATTCTCTAAGCAATAACCAACCAAAACCAGCAACTGAAAAAACCCTGATGTTCTAAAGCATTGTGTGAAGTCTATGGACCATGAGCACAGACGATGAGATTTAAATTCTCAGTGAGTTCTCTGCCTGGTGACCTGAAGGAAGTGTATCCACAAGACACTTTTTACTGTGGTTCTCATATCAGCGGAACACTTTGCCAGTTTCATGATGAATTGCAGGAAATTTGTAAGACTGATGTAACTTGGAAAAGACAGCTAAGTTGCCTTGCCTATTTCCTGGGAAAAAAAATTAAGAACTAGGTGATTTCCACAGTGTAACCCATCCCCACTGAGTGCAGGGGTGAGGAGCCAGAAATGCCATATGTGGGGGGTGGCATATATCACTAGGACTGCTTGTGGCTTAGGCTTGTCCTGCACTACTATGCACGTCACTGAGACATGAATGGTCTCTAAGTTTCTGTGAATGCCATCTATTCTGATGGTTAGTTTGTTATACTGAAGCTTTATATTGTTTTGTTTATATTAGTATGTATGTGCATGAATGACTATATTGTATAAAAAATCCCTTCCTAAAGAACTGTCCTATATAAACAAACATAACATATATACATCAACTTTTACACAAGCACTGTTCGAAAGGAATGGGATAAAAAAAGGAAGAGTATGAATTTAAAATACTAAAAATGGAAGACTCTACTAAGATGAAGGAATAATCCATCAGCTGATATTTCTTCACGGCCACCTCCATGTAATTTGATTACTATTTATTATTCATGGACACAAATAAAGATGTGAATATCAAGTCTCTGTACCTGCACTTCAGAATTAACAGATGCTGCAACGTGACATTTTTGTTAACTGTTCTTTCTTCCATTCTTATTTGTCCACCTGAGGAGAACCCTAACTAACATATACTGGGCAGGTACAGTTCCCACAACAAAATACCATTGTCATTAATCTCCTCAGGAATGCTGAAGAGTTTGATTTCCAACCATCACGACCAAATCCTTGAGACTTAAGGAACTCATTACTTTGTTTAGGAACCCTTACTGCCCTTTTAAATTTGGTTATACCTCTAAACTAACACTAGGGGACTGGGCCACTGTCTTTAGTTGTGTGCCTTTTGCCATTAATCATGCCTCTAACTACACTATTCCTATGACAGAAGATACTGTCTTGCCCAGCAAAATTTAAATTCTCTTGCTTATAAAGCAGAAGATCTCATAAAAGATGGAAAAGGCCAGTGGTCACCTGTGGTAAGCCCCAGCCATTTTCAAGCTGAGGGGTAGATCCAGGCACTGGGGAGAAACCATCTGCCACTCAGGAGGATAAATACTGGGATTCTCACTGGTGCAGTGGCTACAGGAGTCTGCTAGTCCCCTGCTGCTGTCAAGCCCTGCTTGTAGACACAGAGGGGAAGGGTGTGGGCTGGATTCTGCTGCTCTTTGGGACTCATTCACTCTGTGAAACTGGTATTTCAGAGAGCAAGGGCTCCCTGGCAAAAGACTGACACACAGAGTAGACTCTGCAGTCACAATGACAAAGTTGCACTGGAAAAGAACTAGTAAATGCAGATAAATATTTATAAATAAGGAAAAGGGGGAAAAAAAGGCAGAATGACAGCGTGCAAACTGCTCCTAGTGGTTTCACCTCTTCCCTTCTTAAACTTATTATTTGTAAGGGTGAAGAGTGTGCTATTTGCTTTAATTTCTTTGGCAAGATCTAATGCAGTTTTATCCTTGGCAGTTCTCTCTACCCAGAACTCACTTCCTCACAACAAAGACACAGTATTCTTTGCTGCTCAGTCCTTGTCCCTGATTTAGTAAGCTCTCTATTTATTCCTATTTCATTTTTTTTTCCCACTCTTGTGCTGAAAAATGACTCATGCAGTTTCCAAGATACTTACTCTCAAGTAAATGAGTGACATGAAAGGTTTTAGCCTTACAGTTTTAAGGCTGCCTATGTTAAAAATAATGGAAAAACAAAGGAAATGGACAGGAAATACAGGAAATGGACAAACTTAACAATAAATGGCTCTATGACTTTTGCCTAAATTATACTAATTTTTTGTAGTTTACTTGTCTTTTATGATAAGTGTAGTGATTTCCACAGGTCAGCATATAGGCATGACAACTGAAAAAGACATGCTGTGAGCCCAGTTTTATTGTTTGCATTTGCAAGCAGTCTGCAGAGGGCAAATGCAGAGAGCAGAAAGGTCAGTTTGATGCTACACACAGAGGAACTGAACCTGAATTCAGCATGCAGATGGTCCTAGTTCATACTGTTTTTCTTCTAAAAAAATATTGTCAGGAAAAACAATATCATCTTCTTAGTGCTTACTGTTTTACTAGTCTTATGTAATACTTCTCCTTCCAAAATGTGTACATAAAATATTAGCTAAAGGAAGAGCCATTAATCAGTAATATGGGGGAAAACCCCCAAGAGCTATTCCCTAAATATGCACCACCAGTGAGTAATTATTACTTAACAGTAAAACTTTACTAATACCTACCAATCACATTTCACAAGTGACATTTCCTATACATTTCCCATGTGTATGGATGCATAGGCTGTGGGATAATATTTTAGGCATAGTAAGTGAGAACCAGAGTACAATAAAACCGCATGTTCCATTAATATCTCCTTCTCATCTTCCAGGAATAACTTTAATACCATTTATTGTGGATTACTAACATTTACTCTCTATTTCCCCAATCCCTGTGGACATTGACTCTTTTATCCTTTTGAAGCTCAAAACTTGTCCCTATAATGCCTGAGAAGGAAAAACTGGCTTTGTTTCCAGACAGCACAGCTATTGCAGAGCTTTCGGGTAAGAAAAAATTGCCTTCAGCTTCCCTTCCAAAGATTACCGTGACTCTGAATTCATTCAAAGCCTGGATGAGCATTGATGTGCAAAAGCTGGAGATAGAAACAAAAATCTAATAAAAAAGACATCTTCCAGTAGAGAAAATGCTAGTATTTTAAGGATAATAAGGGCGTATTTGGAAAGGGAAGACTGATGTTCCACAACGTTGCTAACAATTTCTTGACAGGAAAGAATCAATGCACACTGCAGGCCAAAATCAACTGCCCACTACACCTTTGCAATAGTTTGAATGACTGTAGCTGCAGAAAGACTCTGGGCTAACATACTAACATACTAATGCCAATACTAGGAGAACAAAATACAAAGCATGCACCCCTTTTTCACTTTCAGACCTGGAAAAAAACAAATGCAAAGGCTGTTGACTTTAGGATTCCTTTTCTTCTTAGCAGCCTGATACTGCAGGTAAACAGTGGTAAAAATGTCAAGTGAATTCTGCAAGTACTAAATGCATTTGATAATGTAAATTAAAAAAATAAAAATACAGCACTGCCTTTAAAATAGGTATCTATTCTTATAATACAGATTGTTTTCATATTTATCTAACAAATAACTCTCTAATTTACTGTTGACAGGATGATTAGTCCGAGGCAATGTTTCTAATAGTTACTAAAGATGGAACGTGAGTGAAGACTTCAATCAAGATTAGGTAGTTTCTTTGAAATTTCTTTAAACAAAACAGTCCTACAGTCTGACTGCAATAAGCTGTTTAGCTTTCCAACAACAGCTCTGAAACCGCTGTGCCATGGGAAGTAAACTCATGCTTCCCACTCTCCCAGCAGCTAACCAAGGGATGTGACAGTATATGCTGTCTTACCTGAGGCCAAACCATGTGCCAGCAGTGCAGCTGGACATCAAAATCTTGCCTTCTTAGCCTCAGGACAACACTTCCATATTTGGGAACTATTTCCTAAATAGGTGGAGGTAGGTCTTGGTAACTTGGCTGGCTGTAAAAACACACTGTGGTATATAGTTGTAATCCACTGGTATTTATGTTCAACTACATGCTTGTAGTTCAGTTTTACACCTCTGCTATTCACCGGTGATCATTCTTTGCAAAATAGGCAAATGTTTGTGCTGCATTATTTCAAAATACTTTGAATCAACCAAAAAAAAAAAAAGAAAAGAAAAAGAAGAGTGGATTTTACAAAAAGAAAGCACACCAACTGGATAGGGACTGCATGCACCAGGAGATCACAAAGAACAATGTAAATGTAGGACAGAAATTTCACAGAGAACTTCAACTGGGCTTACAAACCAGAAGGCCTAAGCCCCTGCCTCTGCAAGCCACAGACAGGTATCTATCCAAACATAAAAATGGGAGATGAAAAATGATTGCTGACTACTATCTGAAACACCTGGCAAAGGTGGAAAGAAGGGTTCTGGCAGCAAAATTATTAATTATATTACGACTGAAATAAAGCAAGCTAAAGAAAATAATTTTGTGTTTCTGTGTTATTTTAGTGCACTCTAACAGAAGAGAGCTGTGGACCACAACACATGGTGATAAAGCAATATATATAATGCTCCTACAGGACTTGAAACACAGCACTATTTCCGCTCTAACATCTACATTCAAGGAGATAAAATATGCTTTCAAAATAGAAAGCATATTAATGATGAAGTGAAGAACAAAATGCTCGGAACAAAATGTGGAGAAGCCACAGATCAATCTGAATAGATACAAGTTTGGTGCTAAACCACTGTGTTGTGGCTGATACTGTGCTACTGTGTTCACACTGTGTAGGTGAGATTACTGGTAGTGAGAACCACTTCCCCAATTTCCTGTCATACCTTATTTTCTCCTTGGCTGACTCAAATGAGAAGTGTACGTTAAATGGAATGGAATTAAAATTCAATTCCATCCTGTATCTAACACAAAGATGGAAAATTGACAGGATGTATTCAACCTTTAAAATGCAATCAAACGAAATGAAGGTAGATAAGATCATGTCTGAAAGTCATATGTATGTAACACCTGTTTTGCTGAAGAGGCAAAACTAAGAGACATGGCTTTGTAGTTTGTCATATGGGGAAAGATCTTTCAATATACTACAAGGGGCAAATTTAAACAGACACTTAACTATTTGCTATTATGCAAATGTTTCTCATTGATTTCACACAATGAATGAGATAAAATTTATAAAAAGCAATGGAATCTGAAAAAAACAAAAAGAAAAAATTAATGTTTGTATAAATGCAGCCTTTACTTGTAATTTTTTAAGGCAGTGCAAATAACATGGATTTATGCTAGACAAGGAAAACCATGTATTTAGGACTTCCTGAAATAAGCTAATTCAGCTGATAACAGTAGCACTTAAAAAAAAAAAGAAGCCATTTAAAATAACTATTTATGGCTGCAAAGGTGCGGTTGAAACTTACTACACTAAACAAATGACATGGTTTTTAACAGTTCTCAAAACACCTAAACTGGTAACCCAGTGCCACACATGCTGTTGTTATTAGATATCACTTACATAGCACTGCAAATATACATGGTATTCAACAAAAATTGAGTCAGGCTCATTCCCAGCCCCACAGTGGCTGTAAAAAATGTTCCCAAATACACAGACACATGGTGGGCCCATTAAAAAGCAAGAGAAGTTTTGAGCTCTGGTAGTTAACACTGTTTTCTAAAACTTAGTCTGACAGCAGAAATCCTACACACTGAGAATCATGTATTAATAAGGACTGGTCTGAATACAGTCAGCAATGGCAAATCAAAAATCAAAGCCTATAGTAATGGATTCAGCACACTCAAATGACCACCTAAGCTAACTCTGACAGGTTTATTCAGTGCATGACAAAAATGGAAAAGGAGTTAAACTGTGAATTTCTACCTCACCACTGCTATAGCTCCAGGTTAACTGTACACTTATGGGAGAAAAACAGCACTCAGATGAGACTCATGGAACAAGCACTGAACAACAGGACAGCACAAAGGGGTCAACAAGAGACAGAGCAAGAGCTGGCACATAACATCATTACCAAGTTGCAAATGTCAGGGCTGCTACAGAAGGTTTCTGTATTTCATAACCCAATCTAAACTTGCTACATCCTGAAACAGCATCTCAGGTAACTTCCTGTGTCACCAGGAAAATAACAAATGCAGAGCAGAGGAGGTGGAGGGCAGACAGGTGTGGGAATGGCAGTGATGCTTGCTCCAGAGAGGTTGCAACTTCTGTCCAATTAACAAAGTGCTGTAGCTGTTCGGGAGAGATTTGAGGACTATCATGGAGGGAGAGGTTGCTTGAAAACTTGTAATCAATAAGTCCTTTAGTCAACACGTCAGAAATTCCATAGTTTTTCAAACTCCCTTAACACTTACTCTAGAATAAATCTCAACGTTTGCAAGAGTCTAAAACATCTTTTATGTGAAGGAGCTGGCAGAATGAGACGTCTCCATATCAGGATACCTGCAGCGAGTCTGATACACCTATTTACCCACCAAGATTTGCCTCAGTGGAGCTCTGAATTACTTATATCTACCTTAGAACAAAATCTAAGTCACTGATTCTGGTAAAGCTTAGAGACAAAAGTTCAAGGGCTACAACTCTTATAAAAACCTCATAATTCAGCAGCTGTTTCCCCAGAGGCCAGTGATATTATTTTATATGGAAGTGTTTTGGACCACTACAATAGATCAGTGGTTGTCAGATTAGATCATTCATGGCACCAAGCAGCAGGCAGGAAAAAAACTCATAGCAGCAGATTGCCTAGAGGTCATCACTCTCTTGACTCTGTGTTCAGAGCTTGGCAGTGGCTGGATTAGTGTCTGGTTGCCTGAAAGACCACGTGCTGTTTTAGTGTAGTCAAAGTCTTCAACCAAGCAGAGGTATCATCACATAATTTTTAACCCAAAATGTACACAATATGTACATGCAAAAGAAAAACCACACATTTCAGTGGAATGCTACAGGGTAGTCTGACGTAGTCTGCTGTACTCTGATGTAGAAGGAATATGTTGCAACACTCTATGAACGTTATACAGGTTTTAGAATGTAATCAATGTGATACTGTCTGATTAGGCAATTAATTGCAATGATAATGGCATAATCTTGATATTAATTTTAATTATAGTCTTTACAGAAAGGTCATGTACCTATCCGGGAATTCTCACAAATATTGTGACAAGGCAGACTTTTCACTGAGACAAAAATTGAAAGGAATAGATAACACAATTAAAAGAACAGATTATCCCATGAATGTACCTGGTACTTTATCTCATCACACTAGACATAACGTTAATATCAAATAAAGTTGCTAGAAAATATTCTTTAGCATTAGAACTACTTTTCAAACATGATGACAAATTTATTACAAAGAATGAGGAGGAAAAAAGTGACATTGTACAAAATAACTTCTCAGATAGTCATGATTTTATTTGAATCCTACTGCTCAGCTTCTGCAGCTGTCTTTTTCCTTAAGGGGAGCACAGGCACCAGTTTAGCTGTAATTACTCATGAATTTTCTTTTTGCAGACTCTGTGCAAATTGCAAATTATTTTGCATTTGTACTTCAAATTTTAATGCAGCATTAATTCCCAAATCTAGGAAAATTTAAAATGGGCTCATGGTGGAGATGGGAATGGCAAAGGGGAGTACAAGAAAACATATGTCTCAAGAAGATACAGTGTTGCTCTCAAGTATATAACCAAACACTGAACGAAATTTGTACTGGTGTGATCAGTTATGTTCACTGGGATCATTTATTACTTTTCACACTGATTTTGAACAAGTATCAGTCCTATGAGAGCCAGATGTTATGGCACGATACTTAGCAAGCAATTGCAGCATTAGCGTGTCTGGCTCTGCTTGAAAGAGTTTGATCCTGACATCAGTCTATCTATCTGATCAGGTTCTTCTCCTAAAGTACATTTGACTCACCATAATGCATCCAAGAACGTGCAAAAACCTCTAGGTTAATTTTTCTCTCTGCTGTCACATATAGATAACCCTTAAACCTACAGGCAAGTACTACCACAGGCTTGAAGTGATCCCCTCTGAAATAATAAAAAAACTCTGACCCAACCCTGAACTTTGGGAATTGGCTCCAATGCAGTTGGGCCTTTAAAATAAGTAATTTATTCATACTCAAAAGGCTGGCCATTGCAAGCAAGGTGACTATTTTTCCATTCTGCTTTCTAGGGGATCTTCTGGGTACCGAAGGGATTCTACTAGGAAATGAATGGGATATGCTACTGCCAGTAAAAGAAAAACAAGAGTGAAACACAGTATATTTGGTAAGGGGAAATCTTTTGTATCTTTTAAGTGAAAAGTTTTTGCTATCGCTTTGTCTTACAAATGGTGGCATTTCAAATGTTGATGTCTGCAGATCAAGACTTTGTTGTGCAGCAGGTCATCTTCTGAAGCACTAGCGAAATTGGTAGCAAAGCTGCTCTAGCTCTGTGGTCACTGGGGATAATGTAAGAAACCAGAAAGAAACATTCTTTTTAGGACTGTGTTTCCAGCACTGACAGGAAAATCATGTTCTGATTTGTGAAGTGAGTAAATTTGATATGGAAGTAATCAAGGAGAACACAATAAATACCGTGCAGCAGTATTTATTTTTTTTTTTTTTTTAACAATTGACTGTACTTTTCTGGTCATAGAGAAATACACTTTATCATCTAACTTCACAGTAATTTTCAGTATCCCCTACAAGCAAGGCGGGATGGGAACCAGACTTCAAATAATTGCCTAGGCTTTTCCCCATTTATTCATATTATCAGAGTCCCTAAAACAATATTTTTCTTATGCCTTCATTACTTCACTCTGACGTTTTATAGGGAGTGCTACACATCCATTTTTCTAGAAGTATTCATTTCTGAAATTTCTTCCCATGTTCCTCAAATGCAAAAATCCTCACTTAAATATAACTAAGGTATAGATGTCAAAGTCATTAAAGCTTCATCTTTCACTGTGCAACACAATTATAACATGTTCAGTGTTCTTCAGTGCTAAAATGAGGAGATATTTTAAAATCATAATTTGTGTCTTTTGCCAAGTCTGCTGATTACTGGTCTCCAATAATATCACAATATATTTGAGAAGTTGTAGTGGATCTCCATGAGGGTTTGTAAGATCCTCAGAGTTTCCTCCTGAATTATATTCAAATACAGGAAATAACAAACTCGAACCCAAATGAAAACAAGTATTCTTGATAGGCCCAAAGCCTTTTCTGCAGGGGTGCTGGAAGTCAGGAACACTGGATCCTACAACATTGGTTTCCGCCAACATTAACATTTACAAAGCTGAAGACTCATGGAAATGTGTCTAAGGACTTGTGCAAAAAATTCAGTGATACTTATAGCATAGACAAGCTACTGAAAATACATGAGCTTTAGATGTTTCTTTAATTCCAAAAGATAACACCATGAAGTAACCAGAATTGACAGAAATCAAATGGTGGTGAATTTTTTTAAAACCCAGAAATTCTTATTAGGTGACAAATAAAAGACTTTTTCTCTGACAAAAAGAGCAGTGTTCCTTAAAATATTTTCATCACCAACATTTAGAAAAACTGTATTCAAAACTTCAAAAGTTCCAAAGACAGAAACCTTAATAAGATTAAGATCTAATGTGAAAACTTTCCAAAGAAGTATCTATTTGTGTCACTTCAGAAATCAACTGTGTTTTATCTTATGTGTAATGTAAAGTTTTGTGTGTCTGCCATGAAGCAAGAACATCAGAATGTGCATGACAGTCTGTGGCTCATCACTGATTGTCAGTCTGCACTACTGTAAAATCCAGAAATATTTTCAAACTCATGAGTGTTCTAGGTCTGCTTTGGAGATAGTCCTGTCCTTCAGGTGTGTGATCTGCAGATAATGCACAAGTGTCTACTACACAACCTGACAGTGAATATGAGGACTGGGGAAGACTGCAGTACTCTGCACACATTTTTGACATTTGTGAAGGAGCAGGGTAAGCATCAATCTGTGTAAGCCACCATCTGCATCATGCTCTCCAACTGGATGATGAGTTGGGCCTAGAAAGCTAACTGGAATCTCAACCCTTTGGCAGCAAAAGAAGTATGTAAGATAAAAATGCTACGGACTCCATTGGGCAGGGCATGGGAAACAGAGAGTTTTCTCTACGCCTGTTGTGAAGGCCCATAAATGACTGCTCAATGACTCTTGCAGAGAGAAGGAAAACCTCCAAACCAGATATCTTCGATTTGACACTAATCTTTATCGTGTGCAACACCCCTGAAATTTAAGTAGAAGAAACCCATAGCAGATGACCTCAGACAGCAAGCTAATAATTTCAAATGGTTTAAATGATGGTGGAAGCATTGCACAATTCCACTTTGTAAAAGACAGTGTATAGCATGTATGATAATCTGAAAATTCTATTTCTCTTCTTGCAGCTCAGCTTGTCAATTGTTTTAGATTTGATACAGCTGCTAATTTCCAAACAAGTTCTCATTTGCAGCTTTAGTCTTCCATTGCCGTGTTAATATTTTCTGTTCGCATTTTTTTTTAACCCCCAAGGCATGAAACAAGTGTTTAATGAAGTTTTGACTCCCATTTTTCTTAAACTCTGGCAAACCCATGCATGACTTTATACAGGTTTCTAACATAATTTTTCAGCTTTGCTGTCTTCAACTCCTGTGAAATAGAGTGTTTACCCAGAGCTTACTTATCACTCTTTTTCTTTACATTTCACCTGTTCCTTTGCACATATCCCGTTTTCCTTCTCTACTCAACAAATCCTCATATGCCTAGACTTCCAAATACATTCAAAGTATTTGAACTCAATGTTTAATTCAATGCCTTTTTCATCCTAGGAGATACTGGTGCTTAACTGTTGGGGTGGTTGAGCTGGCGACGGTGGAAGCCAAGAAGCCAGAAACCCCTGGTGCAGGAGGGACCATTTGCTGGTGGGTCAGCTCTGAAATATAGCTCCCCTGACTCGGGTTACTGGGAAAGACTTCTTCTCCCATCAGGCTTGTATGGTTGTAACGCGATCTGTGCGATGCCTGGTCCCCCACTCCGCCCCTTCTCTGTCCCCACTGGCTGTTGTTGTATCCCCCCCTTCTCCCCGCCCCCATACCCTCAGATCATTGGTTACTGGTGCTCTGCCAGCCCCTTTCTGTAACTCTTTATAAGCCTGCACGAGGCCTGCTCGGCCTCTTTTCCCTCTGCGCCCTTCGGGAGTAAGAGCTTTCTGGAACTCTGTGCGGAGAGCCCCTTGAACTCCTTGCCCCTGGTAACACATGAGCATTCCTAGCCTGAGTGTGGGCCTGTGTCTCAGTGCCATCCAACAGCACGGGTATTAGAAGTGGAGCTGCGAGGTGCCAGGCTGCGCTGCCGGGGCGTACCCCTGCCAGGGACGCTTTTGGGTTAACGCGGTGACCTCAGTCACCCCACAACCTCACCGCGTTACTTAACAGTAGCACAGACAAGGGATCTTATACATAGCAATTTATATACCTAAAGTTCTTATATGGAACATCCAGAGAATGTAGATCCAACACCTCAACATAATAAATGATGAAAGACTTAGCAGGATTAAAGTCGATTGGGTGGGTAGTAGAATGGAAAGAATCAAAGGACAGCTTTCTCATCGACTGGGTAGCCCACTCCATGCTGACTTTTTCTTAGAAAAAATATCACAGAAGGTTTTCTTAGGTTTAAATAATAACAAGGCTCAAATTCAAATGAGTAAAACTCCAGTGAAGTTGAGGGAATAGCCTCAAGAATGAAACTGGTTTGCTATTTTGCAGTTACAATTCATGGACTTTCTTTGCCCATGAAGTGACACAGCAGCGTACACATGGCCAAATGAAATTGATCTGGAGGTAGTTGTATGCAGGGCAACATGGCCAAATGAAATTGATCTGCAGGTAGTTGTATACAGGCAGTGGAGAACACCCTTTGTCATTCAATTACTGCTTTTAAACAATTAAAACTGCCTGAAACTCCTAAAGACATCTTTTTGGAAATCTGAGAGGAAATGGATAAAACAGGAGTATGACCCAGTCTTACATGAGTGAGCACAATAAAACCATACTCAGAATGATTTATTCAATGCTAATAAATACCGATGATATTTCCCCCACTGAGGCCTATTTCAGTGCAGTTTTTGTGCAAGCAGAAATGTAATCCAGAGCTGCAGGTTAAAAGCCATTGCAAATGTATCCAGATGACAGCACTTGGGAAAAGTAAACCACACAAAACTAAAAACATAAACAGAATGCCTCCACTGTAAAAAAAAAAAATCTTAAAATTGCTACTAAATGTGAGGAAAGAATGCTTTAGAAGGTGCAGAGACATATTAACACTCAGGACATCACATCTGCAGAACCCCTGCTAAAAGTTTCAGATCCCTACCTCTAAAAGGAGAAAAGATAGTTCTGAAATTGTAGGGCTTGACAAATTTTCATGGTATGCAGTAACATGTTCATTAGAGAAGCTGTTTCCCTATCTGAGGCTGACAATTAATAGAGTTTCAAAGTAGCATGTGAAATAAAATAATAAAATAAACATACCCCAAAATTTAGAAAATAATTAGAATCTCCTTGCAAACAAATCACACCCACAAATCTGAAAGGAGTTTACAGGATATAAAAGAACCTGCTGTGTAAAGAGGGTAGAGGTATATGGAAGGCAGAAAAGGATGAAAAGAAGAAAAGCATTAATTTGGGATGATTTCCTTATATGTCTTCACATGTTGGTTGTGTGAAGTAAGAAAGAGGAATAAAATGAACAGATTTAAACAGAGAGCTTGCAAGATCAAAACACGGAGAGAGAGATAAGCAAAACTCTGAAAAAGGCTCAGAAGAAGGATATACGAGTAGCAGACATATGGTAAGGCAACTACCCAAATGTAGAAGAAAAACAAACAGAACCATCAATGTCTCTTCTTTTAAATCAAGTGGCACACCAGTCTGCCATGTCTTTGAGTTGAATAAGATTGCCTGTCCCCCAGAGGAGGGATTGCTTCTTACAGGATATTCTCTCTATATAAAGGGCATCATGGAGCCCTTATTTTGCATGCAGCTTTGGACTAATTAAAGGACCTTCTTTTTAAAATTAATTTCTTTAATTAATTTAATCTGAGATCTAAAAAGTATTTGGCAGTGATTATGACTGACAATGAACTGTTGGTTTGATGTCTTTTGTCTCAGTGCCCATGTCTGGATAACCAAATCCTTAACATAATGGTTAGCCAGATGTGTAAATGTAATAGAAACTTTAAAGACTTTAAAAATCTAAAAACCCTTAAAGCACTTGACTTACCTATGAGAGCAGAGCTCCCTGGACTGACGGTCAGTTTTGTTCCTGAAGGAGAGGTCAGCACTGAGTGAGTGCTGGGCCCAGCACTGGTGAGCACTGCTGTCAAGTCTTCTAGGTAAGGAAGAGGTCGTGGAGGCTCTGGTAACAGATTGGGAGAATGAAGTGATGAGTAATACTAAAGCAGAAAACATCTTGGGACATAGACCCTAACCCCCCCCTCCATCTTCCCCCATCAGATATTGCTGCAATTTTCACTGTGCCTGCAACATTACCATTTCAAAGGGGCAGATTAGGCAACTTTGGTTTACTACTGAAAGTGCTTTGCCTCATATTAGGTAAGGTGCTGGAGAAAATATTAAAATAACATCTGGATCAATATGACCACAAACGAAAAGAAATTATCTCAAGCCTACCACAGCATTCTGGTGGACTCTCTTCATACGTGACAGAGTTTTATGGTATTAGGAGATACAGTGGCTGGGAAGAAAAAGCAAATGTATACAGCATAGAAGCCGAATCAAAGGTTCATGGCAATTAGTGAAAAACTTTTAGTGTCTGCTACAACCTGGATCAAGCCCTGATTAAATATGGTTGTAATCTTGCCAGATCCTGTGGTATACTTAGGCAGAACTCCAAAGAACTATGAGTTCAGAGCTCAAGAGGATCAGTCTATGCTGAGCACTGCAGGATTTAGTTGTTTACTGATCATAATGCTATTTTAAAAATTGAGGTAATGCCCAGCATTCCCAATTGTTTGTCATGAAAATTATGTGACATTTGATTTAAATGAATAGTGGCTTCATCCCCTTTCAATTAGATCATGGCACACATTATGCAAGTTTTCTACTGCTGATACCATTCAGCACCTGGAGTACAGGTCAAGGATGCCTGAATTGTTCTGTTCCATCAAGGAGCTAAAAATGTCATTTGCTTAGAAACATAAGCAGCTTGCATAACTCACAGTAACTTACCATCTTTAAAAGTTAAGCCATTTATAATGATCAGAAAAGGATTTACAGATCATGTGGGAGTCTTTATTTATAGGCTGAAACTCAGCTGATTTTTTTTTCCAGATTGTTTTTTTAGACTGAGATTCTAGAGTCTGTCTGGATTAGTCAGAGAAATAAGTGAACCTTCATTTTAGTATTGTCTGTGAAACTGAGAAATCTCACTGTTATATATCCTCTGGAAGCTCACTCTATCCATGAAAGATGAGAGCTGTAGTGGATGCTCTAATGGTGTTGCCCCAGTTGTGAGGAATAGGTTTCAAAATTTGAGACTTCACCATCAAATGCACTAAAGTACTTAAAAAGTCAGGCTGGATCATTCATCTGCCAGGCACACATAAATGATAGAAGATGAGTTACTAGGAAAAGAAATGCCTTTCCCACACTTCCAGTTCCCATCAGGTACCACTTGCATTCATATTTCACAGCTGCCACTCTCTTAAAAATCACCCAGATGGACTTTTTGTCTGGTGTTTAAAAACACAGGGAAAAGTAAAATTCACCATTCACTGAACTTGGGATGTACTTTTTAGAAGTGCACTGGATTTATGCACCTGTTGTGAAGTGGGTCAGTATCATCCAGCCTTGAATGGAAAGACTGCTCAACAGAGGCAGAGCACTTCACAGGGAAAAGGTGGCATCACTCTCATTTCAAGACAGTCACTTTCAGATATGGTTAATAAATGCTTTTCTTAGCTAGCAAGTTTGAAAGAGTTAAACTGAGTATGTTGGAACTGAGAGGTGCAATCCCTGTGCTTAGACATTTTCTCCGTATCCGCTTTCCTTTTACCACCACGTTGCTTCAGCTGATGCTGCCCAGAGTACAAATGGAGAACAGGGCTTAGAATAGGGCTGCCTGGCATGCCACTTCCTCTTTCCACAACCTCTGATTAGTTCTGCCATCTGTATGTGCCAGTAGCCACATTACTATTGTTGCACATGCGAAATAGCAAAATGCCCTGGACTTACCAAGAACCAACAGCTGGGAGCTTTCAGTTACTTCCCCGTGAAGATTGGCTGCCTTGCAGGAGTATAACCCCTGATCTGATAGAGAAACATTTGCTATAAACAGCAACCCATCATGCAGATGGTGAGTAGAGGACAGCTTGACCTCGTTCTTAAACCAAGTAACTCTTGCTTCAGGAACACCTGGAAAAACATTGACAAATTGTACCACAAGTAAGAATTACAAGGCAGAAAACACTTGTAAGGCAAATAGTGGGAGAAGAAGACATGAGAAGTACTGAGTGAAAACTAAAGAAAATGGAGAAGGGACAAGGAAGATTTCATATGGCCACAGTCCTTTAGAGCACTGACTCAAATAAAACAACAAAATAAATACAGAAACAGACAAAATATGCTTCTTGCAGGTAGCTGCTCAG
Organism: Oreocharis arfaki; assembly: GCA_013398015.1. NCBI lineage: Eukaryota > Metazoa > Chordata > Aves > Passeriformes > Paramythiidae > Oreocharis > Oreocharis arfaki. Next base: position 97,088 of record VZRR01003647.1, on the reverse strand, counting down.
ATACCCCTAGTGTAGAAAGGTAGATTTGTCTGCACTTCACTAGCAGCAGAAGAGAGATCCCCTTAATGTTGAGGTATTGCTATTGAGTCTAAGAAAGATGCACTCTGCCTACAAAATGTCCAGCAATGCTACGAAAACGTTTTTCTGACTTGCATTCTACAAGTTTGTCCTCCCTCTGTCTTCAATGTTTCCACACTAACAGGAGGTTTGCAGGTAGAGCTGTTCCTACAGTTTGCTTCGGAGAAGATAAGCAGTGTATGTCAATGAGCAGCAGTTTCGTTTTCTTTTGAGCCAGCAAGGGGGACGAGCAAACACATCATGTCGCATCACTGCCGCAAGGGGTAGCAAGAGCATTTCAATTGGTTTTGTTGGGTAATAGTGGATGACAGAGGACAGAGGGCTGAGTGTTTCCCTTGCAGAGGTATCACAGAGACTGACAGTCTGAGAGGTGCCAGCTGGAAACAGAACTCACTTTGCTGGGCAGGCAAGACTTAAGGGAGTGAATAATTATCCAAGTCTCCTCTTCTTCAGCATTCTCCTCCATCAGTGTGCATGTATCCAGCACAAAAAGCCTACCTGGGATGCCAGTAAGCAGAATTGTGTAAGACAATTGAGATAGTTTTTCTAAACCAGGAGCTCTGGAGAAAGGCGTCATAGCAATACAAGGTTCTAACAATGGTGATTAGTTTCCAATGCCACAATATTCTTGAAATAGTGAACTGAATTTCACCATCTGGTATAGCTGGTGAATAAATATGGGCCATAAAGCAAGGCAAGAACTAGAAAATAAAACCTCTAGCATGTAGGTGAAATACAGAGGAAAGGAACATTTAGGAGAATTGAGAGAACTGCAAACTGGAACAACAAAGATACAAGGAGATAAAGGACAGGAAGGTAATATATTTTAAGCCACCCTTCCCTGACTGAACAGTCACTAATTGTACATGACGTTTTGCAGAATGCCCTATAAACTAGCTTTTAAAAATTGGTTCCTTTTTTCATGTCAAACTGTAACAGTTTGGGACAGATTGCTTGAAGCTTCTGGTGTTCAAATGAATACCTGCACAATTTGAGTGCTGAAATCAACAGAAAGTTCCCTAGTGATACTGATGTGATCCAAATTGCTCTCACATTCTATTTTTAAGTGAAATTTCCCACAGTAGTTAAGTTACCCACACCAGAAATGCTGCTGGCTTTCTGAAGCTTGGAGGAAATCCTCCAGCTGGAAGTCAGAGACATCTGCAAGACTCCTGAGTGACTTTAGGGTGGGAGCTCCCCTAGGATTACTTTTGGAGAAGTCTAGAATTGACCATAATCACTTAACAATAGTTAAAAAATATATTCCTTCACCTCTACAGACGAAAGAGTGAAGTTATGTCAAGTGAAATAATGTTGATTTTCAATCTTGATCAAAACCACAACAGTCAGAACACAGATTTTGACAGTGCTTATGCCTGTCTTAAGAAGTTAAAGAGCAATATAAAATTACACCCTAGGCTTCGTTAGTGTACTCTTCCATTATCTCTTATTTTTAAGAAACCTTCTCCAGATTTATCAACACCTGTCAGCAGCAGGTGTGTATTTCTGTCCCTTGACAGAAAATGCAGCTTTAGAAAATATCATAACTGATCCTTAATATTTCTCTTGAAAGTATCTATTCTGCTGTCTTGCTGACTCTCAATAAAGATATGTCCTACAGACAGTACCACACAGTGATAGAAACACAGCTTGTAATAATGGGATTTACTATCACTGAACTCTGACCTAGAACAACTCTCATCAGTTGTGCTGGCTCAGGACATCCTGACATAACCAGAGGGAAGGTACTAGAAGGAAAAAACATACAGCTTTACAAGACTGTGTGAAGAATTGTTTTCATCCAGACAAGTCTCCACGTAATTTCTGGATATGCTAGAGTGCTTTCTAGTCATGGTAACTTTGTTCTCACATTCTAATCTCTTTTCTATTACCAGATGTTACTGTATTAACCGTTGCACATTAACTTGGTATGATTTAGTTAATTAACATTGTTAATGTTTTCTGGGGAGCTTTGGCAAACTATACAGATGCAAAGTTCATCTACTCTAAAGCAGTCACTAGGATACAACACATTTGCTGACTGAAAAAATAGTGCATGTTACTCTTATCCTTAGACCTGATTGTTCTAAGGATGATCAAAAACATGTAAAAGATTTGATAATCACAATGCCAATGCTCAAACAAAAAAATTGTGGTTACATTAGGAGGAAAATTGCATTTATTCTCACATTCTGTTACAGGTTTTATGAGACGGTTTATTTTCCATGTATAAGTGAGACAGCTGATAGAAATTGCTGTTCTTGGATCATTTCTCAAGGTAGCTTTTTTTGCAATTGCTGTTGAATTATTAACACTATTTTTATGAATTTAGGATTCTAGTGCCCATAAAACGTATCTGCTCTCATTACTCACTCTCTTATTCCCTTTGTAACATCACAGCTCATGGTTTATGATTTTATCATAATTTCAAGAGCATTAATATCTGGTGTCAACTTAGATAACATTTTCTGTGGAGGCAGTAGCAGAAGATTTTTTTTTCACCCATGGAGAAAATTAGGATTTAAGGAAATTTCTTCTGTGTCACAGAAGATTCCAATATACAATAATGCTGCTAGATAGCAAAAAGCCTTCCCCTAGAAGAGAAGACACTGCTAAAATTTTCCATTTTGGATGTTGTCATAGTGGGAGAGCTTCACAAAACTTCTAGAGATTATTGTCCTCTTGGAAAGACTTTGAATCTGTGCCCCTGACCATTTTGTGCTTCCCTCCTCTAGTTTTCTGATGTTATAAGTACTGTGGCAACTTTGATTAGTCACATCCTGTTGTTTACATGGTGCCTTTATACTGAAGGGAAATGGCTACACTTCCTAGATCAGCAGTAACTGCCTGAATCTGTGGGTTCTGAGTCTGGGCAGCTAAGAGAACCCAGAAAGAGAAATACAAAATTATTTGTGTTCATGTGATATTTAGTCTCTTTCACACAATGTCCGTGCAGGTGAGAATAGAGATGGCTGGGGAAAAGACAAGAGTACCACTTTCATCTTCTTCCTTGAAGGTCACTGGACATCACTCTGATTGTAAGAGAGCGTCTAGTGCCTATGTTGAGAGGCCAAGGGAATAACTGAACTCTCTCCTTCATGAATCTAGGAAAAATGATACCTTACTTTTCCTTCATTCAGCCTACTGAGAGTACTTAATAAATTGTGATCACAGGCTAGTGTTTTGCTCTGGCAAACATAATATGCACAGCTATTGTGTATGTTTCACTAAAGAACAGATGAACAAACAATGAAACTTGAGATAAATACTCTTTTCAGATTAGAATTTGCCTACGGGTTTGGTTGGCGGCACTTGAAGAAAGAAAACTTATAATCACTAAGTGCTTAAAGTGAGCACAAAGTGTAGAAAAGCCACAACATTTGTATATCTGCAGCGAAGATGCTTGTTTAGAATTATCTGAAGTAGCTGCTAGGGATAAGAAACTAAAGCAAGGGTCTAAGGACTTCACACAAGTCTCTAGGGCAGATATTTACGTAATGCTCAGCATGGCTCACTACATGTTTTATAAGCTGCTCCCCTCACTCCTATGCTTCCTCATACTACACATAAAAAGTGTAATGAATCCATGGTCTGGCCCCAGGTCTTTAGAGGTTTCCCAGCTCTCTCCCTTGCCCGACTCCTCCTCCCATATCAACACCATTCCCACCAACAGCCATAGGACTGCCACACAGAGATAAGGTCAATCTATTTTGGTTACCATTGGAAAGAGGCAAACTGTCACTGTAAGACTGAGGAACATTCCGTCTCTGACTGGAAAACAGTTATAGGGAGAATCCTGTTTCAGTATAATTCCTCTGAACTCCTGCACTCTCAAGAAGAAAAATAAAATGAAAAAGCAGAAAAAAGGAGTGTGCTAACATGTCATTAATGTAAAATGTTTGGCAGGAAAAGAAGAGACTAACTGGAGTGATCTTCAAAAACCCCATCAATGGCGAAATTAATCAGTCCATGCTTGTATATTCTCACCAAACATCCCTAACAGGTAGCCATGTGCATCAGTTTTGTTGCATCCACACCACATAGTCTATCTCCAACAACATCTGTTGTATTGACTCAATTTTTTTTTTTGAGCCCAACTTTCTTAAGCCACTACACTTTCCTTGTCTGACATGGATAAAAGGAGAACAAGTTCTATGACAAGAACTAATGGAAGCAATGAAGTTGGCCTGAGACGTAGGAAAACCTTGCAATTTCACTCAGCTGCAACTGGAGATACCAATTTAGCAAAGAATCCCATAGAAATTTATAGCTGAAGACACCTGCACAGAAGAGAATAATTTTTTACCTGCAACCTGGCAGTTAATGGTAACATTTGCTTTCTGGATTGTTTTCACCATGCTTCCAATATCAACAGCGACAGCAGGTGATTCAGTGTTGATCACAGTAGCTCTTGATGCCTTTATCAGTGGCTTTCCTGCACAAAAGAAGCACCACAATTTATCATACCAAGCACATTGGACTTACATGGGATAGATGGGCTGGGACACTCCTTGTGAAAGTACACTCAACAGATAGGTGGATCAGGGTAAATGCTGAAGTGCGAGGCCACCTGCTTTTCATAATATTTCAGTGTCACCAAATCCCATGGGTAAAGCCGTCTTGAAAAAAGAAAAAGCACACTCGAAGCGGAAGCAGAATAGCATTAAAGCCATAGGGACATACAGGAGAACCAGCTGAATCAATAGACACCAGCACAATTGGAGCTGCAGCAAGATGCTTGCCTGGCACTGCAACTGTGCTATCACCCTTTGGGAAAGACCAAACACAGGAGCCTGAGTGATGGCTACAGGCACACCAGCAGGGGAGGAAGTCTAGAGCAACAAGCAAGCTGTTTCTACACATCGATCATGGTTTCCTTAACCTACAGGGGAAACACTAGATGGGGAAGACCAGATCATAATCAGAACATTTTCTCATAACCATAGCACAAGAAGATGAGGGACATAAGCTGTATTAACTGTTACTATAGGTTTTAGATAGAACAAAACAGGTAATCTGACAGGAAGGGATTTATCTCTAAGAGAGCTACTGCTTTGCTCACAATAAAGTGTGCTTTCAACATTGGTGACAGCAGGTGAGCCAAGGTGTTTCCCTACTGTTATGTCTGTCTTTGTGGGATTACGTACGAAGTTATCCACTATCAACGGCTCAAGAAACCTGCAAGTCCTTTTGTAGGGCTACAGTAAAGGGATGCTTACAAAACAGGTCAGAGGTACCCAAGCTTAGCTTTGTGAGAGAGAGAGGACTAATGCAGCAGAGCTGACAAGAGGTGAGTTAAGGTGCTCCCCTGTCTCAGGGAAAATGCTCTGCAGTCAGGACATGGCAGGAGTAGCAGAACATAAAACAATTGCTTTAAATTACATGGGACTTGGGTGTTTTTTGACTCAGCGTTGCACTTTCAAATACATCATTTTCTATAAAAATCTGTAAAATCTATAAATAAATCTGTAAATATATATATGTAAATCTGTATATATAAATCTATAAATAAAATCTGTAAAAAATCTATAAATACCTATTTTTTTTTCCACTTTAAATAAATAGTCAGATACAAAACTGGTTCAGATACCATCGTTTGCCTCCAAAAGCTGTAGTTTTAGGCTAATGTTTATCACTAGCTTTATTTGTAGGTTAATTTGGAGCTGACCGACGAAGAAAAGATGGACGTGAGAAAAAGAATTTGATGTCATTGAGCTCATGGAGAGTTCTGAAAATTTAATTCAACCTTAAATATAAATTTCTCCACATAGCTCTATTTCCAGGGCTTTTAAAAGATACCATTCATCTGGAATTCCTGTCATATCAGTTTGGGTTTTTTTGTACTTTACATTTTTTTTTTATTTTGGTGATTTTAATGCCCAAAAATAGCTAAGTAAAATACTACATTTTATTGTTGAAATACCTCCAAAATTTTTGATACTTTTTGGCAAAGTCTAAAGAAAAGAAAGAAAAATTCTTCAGCTATCCATCAACCTTTTATTTTCCTAATTGGTTCCCAAAATCCCACCACAAGATTAAAAATCTTTTAGCTGTTCAACCCATAAATGAGTAGGAAACCATTAAGAAAACAAAAAGGAACATTTCTTTTTTTACCATGCATGTGTTAAATGAATCAGAAAAGTCTTCAATGAAATAAGCTTTCGGCCCCACTCTCGATTCCTCTAAAGATGATCTCAGCTTTCCAGGTTTTTTGGAGAAAATACTTCCACTACGCCAAAAAGATTGTTACTTTGTTCCAAAAACTGCTCAGTATTTCACTTTGATATTTATGGCCTCATTTTATAGGCTGTTCAGCTCTTTGCCTTGGATGTGAGATGCAAAAGTATACCAGTTCCTAAGAGGAGTTCTGCTTGAGTCTGGGAAGCATGAATGTTAATTCACCTAAAAGTTTAAATTATAGTTTTGATAATTAACTATAATCAAAAAGCTAATAGCCTTCCTGTGCCCCATGTATACCTAATGCTCAGTTTATGTTTTACAGCGTAACACAAAATTGTTTCCACAAATCATGTTTACAAAAACTATGGCTTTTACACTCACTGGAACAATGTGGACTGAATAGCAATTTTGACTGGTCATTTTTTAACCTCATGTTCAGCTTCATGCTGGTGCAACATAAGAGATTTAGTGTGGAGTTGCTCCTTCTAAAATATGACACTATCCTAACAGCAGTACCACTACCCTGCTGCCTGGAATTCAGCAAAGACATTTCTGATAGTAGTAGTGTAAAAAGAATCAGTCTCTTCTGTTTTGCCTACAGGTAATTTGCAGCTCTGACGCAGCTCTTTCTGTTTTGCCCTGGAAGATTCACCCATTCTGCTAAAGGACAAGACAAAGTCTCTTTCTAGTTGATTTGCAGGTCTTCTGAGCTTCACCGTTATCCACTGTTAACGTCTTATGTTTTCTCTCTGTGTTTGGTGTAAAAAAATTATTTTTAAAAATTAAAGCTTATCAACAGCTATTCCTTCCTCCTGTCATACATGGATACACCGGCAGCTGGTGGTTGCTGCCTATGCATTGGAAGCTTCCAAGAGTTTCCACATGCTTAAGCAGTGAAATGGGTAAGTCTGCAAAATCAGTAAGTTTTCCAGCATTCCTAGCATGTTTCCTTTTGCCTTGGTGATAAATAGGATCTTCCTTCTGAAGACCTCTCTGCCCTGTCACAGTCATTAGCTGTCATTGTCAGTTCCGTTTCTATATCTTTCACAACAGCTCTTCATTCATGTTTGCAGCTCCACCCTTCTGCTAGTCCTGATGTGGCTGTGAGCTTGCTGACAATATCTGCCAGTGAACCTGGAGAAGCTGGACTCACCCTTCTACCTCCCTTATCCATTGGTTTTTATCTGGATGAGTTTTCTTCAGAATTGGATTCTAAACCAGCACAGGATATTTAGCCTGCTTTAGGACCTGTCACTAGATGAATAGAAACATGGAGTCTAATTTTTTGAGATCCTCTATTTGCTACAATTGAAACAGTGTCAGCCTTGCATTTGATCGAATATGAAACAGTGTTTGATCTGTTAAGGATAGCTATTCAGCTCCAGAAGTTCTCTGGCTTGCCTAATGTACACCTGAGTAAGTCCTGCAATCCATCTGTTAGACTTGAAGAGATCAATGTTGGGTTTAAAATGAAGCACAGAGTTGGGAGGCTTAGACTGCACTGTCCCTGTGGGCTGAAAATAACCAGGATAAGCACTGCTTTAAGAGCATGCCAGATTCAAGTGAGCAAAAGGATTGATGTCTTGTAGAGGTCATAAACCTCACAAGCTATCTATGAAAGCTGGACTATGCCTCAGGTTTTTGCAGAGCTCACACCCTGCATTTTCCCCAGTGTACCTCTGTTGACCCATGCTACAAAGTTTAGCAGCCATCTGTTCCCCCACAAACAACTTCTGTCCAGATTCACACCAGTAACATGGACCATCTTGCAAACACAGAGGTCGAACTGTTACCTGCTAGGGTGACAGCAATGGAGACAGAGTCTGATCCCAGGGCATTGGATGCATTGCAAGCATAGAAACCCACATCAGCTTCCACGGGTGCTAAAATCTGCAAGGAGTCGTCAGGCTGAAGGAGCAACCTGGCATAAAGCAGAAAGAAAGATGTAATAGTCTCTCAGTCTGTGTGAACATAAACATATTTACTGGGAATTTTCATGTTTAGGTAATATTTTTTCATAGGTCAGGCCATTAGGTTATATTTAAAAATCTATGAAGAAATTTAAACCCTTACATTGACACTGTAAGTTGTGGTTACTTAAATTAGACTTTAGTCTCATTCCCAGTTTTTCTACTGCTGGTATGTAAAAAACATTGCCAAGTAATTAGTACATCTGCCCAGTGAAACCTCCTCCTCTGCTGTTCCACTTCTACATAATGTTGAGTGAGTTCCCTAACATTGCTGTCTTCCAGTTCTGCAACACAGGAGTAGCAAGAGTGAAGAAAAAGCAAAATCATTGCAAGGGAAAAATCATGAAACATGCTGAAGCTATGCAAAAACAAGTGAAGTGAACCACAGGCTCAGTGTTAAAGCCTGAAATAGGTTCAGATTCTTTAACTGATGGGTAGCTTGTACTAACTCAGCAGTCTTGGTTCTCCCCCTAATAGTCAATGAAGATACAGAGGAATTGTCAGCTCCTCCTTGGGCTAAACCATCTCCTTCCTTCCTCTTCCAGTAAGAGGAGCATATCATGATCTCAGTGTACTGCCTATGGTTAAATGGAATTAAAAAGGCCTTAGCGCTCTTATGAACTACTTCTTTTCACTGTCTGGTTTTGCAGTAGTATAACTCATCAGGGATGAGTTACACCATACAGACATATACCTGTTTCAGCAAGAATTCAGTCCATGGGCTCCTCTCAATGCTTATGTACCCTTATTTTCACCACAGTGTGTTTCATGATTACTGTTCCTTCCTCTTAGTTTTCTTTTTAGCTGAAACTGTTGATAAAATCTAATCACACTGTTCTCATCAGCAACTTTCAGCAGCTGTTGCTTGTAAACTCTTAGTTGAGGCTGTGATTGACAGTGGCAAAGGTGAAATTGGGGGAGGGATATGCCTGTAAAACACATGCAATAAAAGTCTGCTTGTAGATCCTGGAATTGATGAGTTTCTTTACACTCCCATCCCCACAATAAAAACTGTTGTCTCATGGCCCAAAAACCCGCAGATACTTGATTTTGCACAACAGTGTGGGTGGTAGATCTCTAAAACAAACCAGATTAGGGCCACCCAGCAAATCTATTATAGGGAAAAGCTCCAGAGTTAACATTAGTTTTTTACCCTTTTGTGAGTAATAATAAAAATAGTCATTATCAATAAAAGGGCTGCCTGTTGTTAAACAAGTTTTGTAAAGGCTTAGAAAAATGCACACTTGCAAAACAAACATTAATACTTTTAAAACTGCATCTATGTTTGCACAGCCAAAAAACCACAAATGGCTGAAATAATTCCCTTCCCACTTCCGCTGTCAGGGATGTTTTTCTTACCTCTTAGTCATAAGCAGGGCTGACTAGATAGCCACTGCTAACAGTGACAGCAACTACCAGATCTTTTACTTGCAGAACTAGTGTTAGCATGCATCAGTATCTCACACGTAAGTTTTTAGTTTAACACTGACTGCTTCAATCGTTACATGGAATTAATTAAATCTTAAGAAGTTGTCCCACATTGTAACGGCCTGTAATATTCAAAAGTTCTTTCTATGTGTTCTGTCTGCCTGTGTGCAAATACAGAATGTAGGGAGATCGTCTAGTCTCCATCAAAGTGGTGCTTTCAAGACTCCTAAAATCATTTTAATAAATGTTTCTGACACCTTCAGGCTGAGGAAAGAGCTTGCCTAATATTACACGTTGTAAAACACATGGATGCATAATTTGTTTGTTGTTAGTCACCTCTCCTAACATAAATCTCTCTCTGTCAGCTTAGGTCACCTCAAGATCCAGCACAAATATTATTAGAAATAGAAACAGTCCAGGTAGATACTTGCCTTTTTTAAAAAATAAATTCCAACATGGCTCCATCTTTCAATCTTTTCAACCCAAGTTTTAATGTCCTTGTCCAGAAACAAACATAACGTCCTTTTGTTTCCAATAATTCTCTTATTTTGCATCACAATTTGGCACAGCTGCTTTTCTTGAAAGCAGACCCCTTATTACTCCTCTTTGTATAGAATTAGTTTGGCCAAATTCCCTATTTGCTTGTAGGTTGCTATTTTTGTTAGGTATTGAACTGTTTGTCACAGGTGGAAAAAAATAGCAGCTGTAGCAATTCTGTATGTCACCAGCATGTCTTCAGAATCTCATTTATGGACTGAAAATACTGCAGCTTAATATTTAATCAGTCTCATCTCAGTTGTTCCACACTGCATTGCCTCCAAGACAAAAACGTACTTTGCAGGACATATATCAATGACTAAATCAGACAGCACCTCACAAACACTTACTGTTCACATGCTGCTTCATGTCCATTTATAGAATTTATTTCTGTTTTAGAGAATTTGAATTATCAAGTACCAATGGATCCCCAGTGATAGAAATTGCAGCATACTTGCAAGGCTTACTAAACAATGTATAAATTCCTCAAAGATTTTTCACTTTTAAAACTGATTCTGAAGGATTAGGAATCTTAGTCTGAATTTTTTCTGAAATAAAACATTTTCCAACATATACTCTGCAGACTTTGGTATAGATATTAGTAGGCTCTGAAATGACACTCAGAACCCATGCTGGTGTAATCTCGACACTTTAACCTAAGGAGAGAGTATGGACTCTTCTGTTAAACATGCACTCAGGCTGAATAAGCAGACACAAGACGGGGATCTTTTACTGGAACCACAGATATTTTCAACTGCTGCAGCTTTTTGTGCCATATGTTTTCATTCTACTGAGTAACTGAAAACCAGAACTTTTTTGGGGCCTTTGTGACCTTGACCAAAGCTACAGAAATTATATTTTGCAAGGATGGTTATGCAATAGGAGTCATACTTGTAGGTGGATGAAACAGCTCATGGAATGGGGCAATGGGAATAAAGCCTTATACCAACCATCATTACTGGACATCACTGGCTCAGACAAAATCCATGGCCACAATGTATGGATGTTAATGCCTCTGTCCGAGTGGCTTGTATATACAAAACAGGTAGGTGTCACCCAACCTAAACCCAGCAGCCTACACTCTAAAAATCACAATGCCAACCAAGTACTTCTGAAACCTTGTCTATTCAGCAGGGTGTGATCTGAGGAACTTCAGCACTACTCTCTAGCCTTTCTCAGCAGAAGTGATTCTCTTTGATACTGGCACAGGCAAACCCACCTGTATTTATTTTCTTATTCCCCTTAAGACAGAGGTGGGCTGGAAAATCCTCTTCTCCATTCAAGGGCTGGCAAAATATGAAGAAAACAAACTGCAGAGCTGAAGGACAGCTCAAGCATACCAGACACCGCCACATGTAGCTGGCTGTGCAGTTTACAGCAGTACACTGTAAGACTGCTTTAAACTGCAGCTTTCATTGACATAGCTGACTGACAGGCAGCAAGAGCATTCTGAGACAAAACCAGAATAGTGCTCTTAAAGAACACAGCAAAAAACCCAAAAACCTTTTTTTTTACACACCATGATTTCTAAACTTCCATTAACTCCAAAGATATAGGTGTTGAGTTACAACTGAAGCTCAGAGCATGGCCATTTCCTCCCCGCCCCACCAACCTGGAGGAACTCTAAATGATGAGTACAGAAGGAAGTTCATAAAGTGGAAAATGCCTCAACATTTAAAGAAGAGTTGTCAAGGACTTATGCTACTAACTGGAAAACAAATGATACTTTCCTGAGTCTTTCTGATAGAAATTTTGAGCACACACACAACTGACTGATAATTCAGAAACAAAACACAGCATTTAAAGCTATTTCAGCCAAACTGAATGGGGAAAAAAAAGGTTAAAAAGGAATTGTAAAATTATGTATAAAAAAGATCTGAACTAAAATTTCAGGAATCATATAAGACCCTTTAATCTCAGCTAAATTAAACTACTTGTTGTGATACCATGACAGCTGGTAGGATGTGAAACAAAATTGCCATTTTCTTATGATTGTAGTATCTAGTATCCCTCATATGTGAACTTTATATAATGTCCCTTCCCTTTCATGGACACCACAGATGTTACAGTCATTTAAAGTAGAGAAAAAACTCCACCTTAATGACCCAATTCTAATAGGATATAACCACTGGATGAAAATCTGTATATGAAACTTTTTTGGGGGTGGCATACAAATATTTTCACAGGAATATATCCAAATGAAGGGATTCTGTACATCGAAGTTGTGATTATGACTGCATGTGATTTCCAGCAGAGATACATTCTTGTTCTTAGTGACCTCTACCCTTCAAAAGTTACCATATTTGTGTGTTAAATTTAATTTACTTATTAACCTTTGGACAGAGAGACAAGAACAAAGAAACTCAGATCATTACAGAAAGCAATTATTTTTTCATTGATTCAGTAGTCAAAGTAAAGAAGGAGCTAATAAACTAATTTCATAACTATACAGAAGGGGCAATTTTACCTAAATCAAGACTTTAGTGGATGACCCAAGGGCACCACACTGGAAATTATTTCTTGTCTTGACTCCATCTTTTCTCATTTCCCATGCTGACCTTATGACTAAATGCAGATGTCTTAGCTGAAGTCAGTATCTTGTGCAGACAGAGCTCCTAGCAGATCCCTGGACAGCTTTGTTGCACTATGTTGGTCATTATTACTGCCTACTACACTCTTTCCCTGTTCTTATATACTGATTTCTCACAGAACAAAGCCAAAATATAAAATCCCAAGCATAGACATGAGAAAAACGTATGTTATCAATACAGTTAAGCATACAACTAGTACTGAAAATAACCTCTTTCTGTGTGCCCTTCCACACAAATGAATAACGTGGAGTGACAGGAAAGTAAACGCTACCTGAAGGAAAAACAGCGTGATTTTTGTGGTATACTGATAAAAGCATTTTGTTATGTCAGCTTCTCAGGCTACACCTGGGACCAGCACTCCAGAGTTTAAACAGATGATGATTCACCAGTTCACATGAGAAGCCTAATGCTAAGCGGTCAGTCTGTTGGGATGACAGCAAAGCTGCAAATAGCCATGAAGTGTGGTTCCACAGTTTACAGCCTTCATCAGAACATATACAGTAGATGGTGATTGTAATGCCCCTTGAGGTTTATCCTGGGGCAGTTTTATGCACGGATACACATGTGGAAGGCCGAAGCCTCACTTCCTCTCTCTTCTCATACCAGAACCATGTCTGTCAGACCCTCCTGGAGCACTGGGAGAAATGCAATTCATAGCTCCAACAGAGGATAACAGTAACAACCAATGACCAGTTTTCATTTCTCACTACCGATCTTCATAGCAAAAATCTCCGCCTTCAGATGGGAAAATAAACTAAGGCTCCCAGTCTCTGGCTGCGGAGTGCTCTGTTGGCTGTATTAGGCACTTATGTCCTTTAGTACTTTACAATCCCTTCTTTTTTACTTACTCAAACAGAAGTAAGGTTCCTGTCTGCCACACCAGCCTGACCCACCATCCAGACCCTGCTGAAGAGTTACAGAGCTCTGCTTACCCCATTTACCACTTCACATGCACTTGCCCTTCTTTCTGTTATGAAATCAGACTACAGCAAAATATGGTTTTGTCCATGGAGCTGACAGGCAGTAAAACATGGAAAGTGAAGAGGCAAAATACCAATTATTTTCTTAAAAGTTAAATAACATGCTTTACCTATCGTTGTATTTCACTTCCTCTCCATTCTTAGCCCAGCTGATGGTGGGCTTTGGGTTTCCCACCGCTTCACAGTGAAGCAGCACGCTCAGTGTGCCACTTGCTAGGACCACTGTCTGTCCCAGGTGGGTGACAACCTCTGAAGCAGAAAGTTGTTGTGCTGCTGAAATCTTTCGGAGGATGGCAGGCTTTTGAGGAGGCCTGTGCAAGCCATTTGCCAGGTCTACAGAGGTGGGAATAAATGTTTCAGCAGATGATGTCCTCAGGGAGCTGGTAAATCCAGAAACACGTCTGTGGAAAGGGTACTCCACTGAGGCTGAATCAACTTTTCGTCTTGATGCCTTGAGGACAGACTCCTGGTGCTCCAAGTGGCTCTTGAAAACCTCGTGAGCCAGCTGCACAACAAGCTGCTCAGTGTAGATATCTCTAAGCTCCTCAGGCTGTTGCGACAAATTCCTTATGATATCATCCAAGTGTTTTTGCTCTGTGACCACAGTAAATGGCAGGCTATGCTCCCGGCTCTGGTCCTCCTCTGAGGATGCGTTTCTCTCCATGGACTCCTGGGCTTCCCAGGATTCCAAATTTTCTCCTGGCCAGCCCCTGAGCTGTAGCAGCCTTGAGACAATAGTGTCATACCATCTGCTGAGGTTAGTGAGGTGTCCTCGCTTTTCAGCCTTGCTACCATTGAAGAAAATCCCATTGAGATGTTTATCCTCTGTTCGCAAGGCATCATTTAAGCCAGCCTTCCTCATCCCCTCTTCCTCCCTAATACCTGCTGGCTGCCCAGCAATGATCTTCTTGTTGCTTCCAATCAGTTTAATTATGAAATGCTCCTGGGCTGGCCCTGCCGTGCAGGTGTATGTCCCAGTGTCTGAAGGCTTCAAATGATGGATTTTCATGCACCCGTAGGGCGCAATGGTGATGTGAGCTGAACTGACAAGCCTCTTGTCATCCTTCTCCCAAGTGATCATTGATTTCCTGAACCGCCTGGTGGGACATCGGAGGATAACAGAAGTTTTGGGCAGCAGGTAGGCATATCCACCCACAACAAAGTGCAGTTTCTTCTGTTTCCTTGTCTGGATGTAAACTTGCTTTACAGCCATAATATGGGGGCTTTGCTTATGAGCTGGTCTGTTGTGCCCTGAAATATCATTATATTATTAGTATGTGATACCATTAAACAAAACAAGTACTTTATATTGTTGTGGGCACCATCTCACCCATTAGACAGTAATGGAAGAAACTGGCCACCAGTTGCTGGACGTTAAGTTCGAACAGTCAGAGTAAAAGGAATAACAAGACACACTTACAGAATGCAAAAGTAGCCCATAGTATATGCAAAAACCAAATATCCAGGGACAAAAGCTTTATGGGAGAAAGAAAACTTGAGTGGAAACAGTTCTTGTTGTTAAAGTACTTAAACACAGACTGTTACTTAAGAAATGCTCTGAATAGAGAAGTGTTTACCATCCAAACCTTCAAAGACAACATGATCTTGCAGGTCACAGCAGTAAGGAAGAATGAAAGTCTTGATACCTGAAGGAGTAATGCTGAACAGAACAAAACTCTCTGGGCTAGGCTAAAAAACACGGTAAATACTATTAAAGTGCACTAGTTCAGTGCGTCCTTATGGTTTCCAGATCTCTGTCTCAGAGATCTTTATTATGAAGCACTAAATTAAGCTGCACAGGCATATTATTAGTAAATACCATGCAGCATTTGGTCCAAACTTTAATTCTAAATGTCAGATCTTTTTTCCCTACATACTCAACATTCAGCAGTTTCACAGTCAAGTTGAAGCTAGGCTGACTTTTACACATCCAACTGGCTTACTGCAAACTAGGGAAGAGCATACAGGGCGACTTAAGATGCGCAATAACGAATGCATGAACTACCAATACAAAATACATCTAATGTGTGTTGCATGGTTCATTAGAAATCCCAGGTCATAGAGGATTTGGAGTGACATAATGAAATAATAAGGTTCTAAATGATCATCAGCAAAATCCCTTACCAACCATTTTCCTTGCTGCTGTTCTAGCAGAGAGTTTATTTGCACCTGCCCTCAGGCTGCTGTGCTGTATCTCTGAGCCTCTACATTCCAACTGTGAAATTCAGATCTAGACTTTGGTCAGAATTTTGAGCCAGTTCTTCCAGAAACTAGTAGTTCCCTTCCAGCACATTGGCTGACATCCAGCTCTGTTAGTAAAATCTATAGTGCTCCTCCCCTGGCTTGACTTGTTCACAGACAGAAAAAAACACTCCACAAGACTGAGTAATACTACTGTGAAAGAAGGCTACAGAGCAGAAAATAGCATGGATTGCTTAGTGAAGGACTTCCAAACTCCTTTTCCCCAGACACTGCCAAAAACCTCTTCCACTTACTTGTACAGGGGCCTAGTGCACAGGGCCTGATCAAGGATGAGAATGGCAAAGGGAGGCAGAGTGAGGAATTGGTGATAACAAAGCCCCCGGTTTTCAGCATCTTTCTGCAAATAGCATTTCGACTCTGTGTGCCTTCTCCGCAGCTCACTGAACACTAGGAAGAAACATTAGGAAAAATGTAAAAGATGCTCCTCGTCACACACTCCCTCCTCACCTCCCATATCCACATTGCATACACACACCACAGGACAGAACAGTTACAGTTTTCAAAATACTGCAGTGGAATAAAACAGAGCAGCATCGGACTGTGCAGCTACAAACACTACAGGCACAGTAAGGAGATGAAATAGCTGTTGTTTTCTATCCTGTAAGGCTTAGATTTTTTCCATGCTCCTCTTAGCACTTCTTCTGTTAGATGGTATCCCTTGTTTCAATGGTACTGTGCTATGTTTCAAAGCCAGTCTTTGCACTTTGTTTCTATGTGTCTGTGTCTGCTGGCTGGAAAAACTCCTGCTCATGTCCAAGAGCAGACCTCATTAAGTTGCAGATCACAGTTGCATTCTGGTCTGATAAAATCTGGCCTAAGCTTAATCTTTAAGCTTTTGCTGTTGCAAATCTGTTTAGGAATAATAAAGGGATGAGTATGTTAGTTACCAATTAATTACCTCATCCTTGTAGTTATTACACACAGCTTACACAGAAGAGTATAAACCCTCTAATACCAGACTATGCTGCTTGTTGCATAGGTGGACATTGTTTGATGGACTTTATCATGACTATTCAGTTGCATATTTATGCATACAGCATCGTGGAAAATGAAATATAGGCAGTGCCTTTGTAGTGGAACCCAATCAGCAGTCTGTAAAATGAGCTGGAAAAGGGGTAGAGCACTGTAATTACCATCTTCACTGCCAGAATGGCTATGTGTCTCCTAGCAGAAGAGAACACCCACTAATCTGAGTAAAATGTTTTGTTTATGAGCACACCCACTAATCTGAGTAAAATGCCCAGATTACCACAAAACGGATGGGTGAAGGTGGGACAGCTTCGTAGGGTGACTGGCATTTCTTTTACGATTTCCACAAGGCAATTTCCACTACCTTCCATGAAAGAGGACTGGAAGAGTGGTGGCAGAGACTGCAAGATGTGGAACGATTTTCATGCTTACTGGCATGAACCTTTGCATTTGCTTTGACCTTATAAGGTCAAATTATATTTTTATAATGTCTCTCCTCCCTTCCCCTTCCCCTCTTCTCCTGCTCCCTCCCCTCCTCTTCTTTTCTCTTTTCTTTATCATAGGAAAGGGCTGGAGTGGCCCCAAAAGGAAAAGACTATTGACATCAGAACAGCAAGATTTTGAGATCAAAGAGCTAGCCTAGAGTAATAAAGTTTACTCTTCATCAATGCCTTGGATGGAATAATAAGCATAGGCATAGACAGAGGAATTTATTGTTTTGAGCATGACTTGTGTTTACACCAGAAGGGTCTTAATGGTTTGGCCAGATGGCTAAAGCACATCTGTGGAGGCGGTCACCAAAGAGGAACGTGGAGCTAATGATAACATCCCCAACCAGGGTGATAAGGACAGATCACAGGACAAAACTGGACATAACATGCTCTGGGGGTTCTGACCTTATTTGGCTCCTCAATCCCAATTTGCTTAGAACTTCATCTCCAAGATCTGTACAATATTCATGCATATGAATAGCATACCTGTGTCCAGTTAGAGAGAAGCCACTCATTGGGACAATCCTCATTTTTGCAGGCTTGCTGTGTAACAGCCCTTGGCATGGAGCAGAAGGTTTCTGGCAGCTCTAACAAGCTTCCATCTGCCAGGCGCTGCTTACACAGTGTGTCTCGCTTCTGGATACCACCTCCACAGGTCTGTGAACACTGTGAGAAAAGAGAGACAGACACCTTATGTTGCACCTGCACCACCCCACTTGCTGCAAAATCTACTTGTGAATTAGGGTAGAAATCAACACTTGGTCTTGGCCAAACAGAAAACATAAAACAAAAATTTCAGAGACTTCAAAGTAGGCTGCTTTTAAAAATGTCAAAAATATTTTGGAAAATGGAAGCAGCTTATTTTGCTAATATTGAGAAAAAACTGCTTCAGTATTTCTGAAATTTTCTGTTTCAAGGTATTGGTCCAAAAGACATGGAAACAGTGAGTCTGCATTGCAGTATGGAGGTGGAAAATTTGTCCTCTTCACCTGGAAAATGAGACACTTGCACATGATGTGGAGAATTTAAATACTAATATCTCTGTCTGAGCTCTGACAATGACTACTAACAATGTCAGAGAGAGTGAAAAAGTCTTGTCCAGCAGTAGATAAGTAAATTGAGATGATTTATATCCAGAGAACACACCTCCCCTCTGTCTTCAATGTAAATATCCCTCTCTGTATCCATTTTTCTACTCAAGCAGGGCAGGAAATTTTGAATAACCAAATTTAGTAGCTTTCCTGAATATTTCTTGTAAATTTAGTTGCTCAGCTCTTTTTCCTGAGGCTGGTAACAGGCTCCCAGTTCTCCTCAGTTCAGCCAGCTCAACTCCTTTTCTTTCTTCTAGCGAAGGAAAGGGGATGCTTGCATTACACTGACATGACCAGAAGCTGCTTACAGCTTGTGACATGGCAATTATTCAAGAGAAGTAGACAATAATATGAGTATACTTAAGCAGTTAAAAAGGGAGTGTTTTAGAAAATCTTCAAGTCCTGAAAGGCCCTTCTCTCTTAGACAAAGAGCTGCGTGAACTTTAATGCTAGCCTGACTGTTTAGGATAAACACTTTCCTTGAAAGACAGAAAGGAAGTGTAGAAAGACATTTTTATATTTGGTTTGCTTTTTAATGTGTAAAATTAGCTTTTGTCCTACTTATTTAGAATGTTACAAAGCTCAAAGGCTTCCAAAAAATTAAGCAAGAAAAACATTAGTTTTCAACAGAAGAAAATGTTTATCAGCCTCTCATTTGAGGACAATTCATTCCTGAGGAGGATGAAAAATATGATTCAAAGTATTATTCCAACATTGCCTAAGGACTGTTATCATATACAAGATACAAAATGGGTTGCACACTGTGAATACCACAAAGAATGTCCCTACTGTCAATCAGTCAAATCTCAGAAAGCCTCTCTGCCCTTCCAACTCTACCAGAAGTAAGGCAAAACATGTATTTTCTTGCTTCTCGGACTTCATTCACTTACATAGTGCTGTCCCTGTAGAGGACAGCCCCAAGAGTCACACCACGTCCCTGAGAACAGTATCCAAATGCTTCTTGAATTCTGTCAGGCTGGTGCTGTGACTACTGCCCTGGGAAGCCTGTTCCAGAGCCCAACCACCCTCTGGGTGAAGAAACTTTTCCTAATATCCAACCCAAACCCCCCCTGACACAGCTTCAGGCCATTCCCTCAGGTCCTGTCACTGGTCACAAGAGAGAAGAGATCAGTGCCTGCCCCTCTCCCTGCACAAGGCAAACGTAGACTGCAATGAGGTCTCCCCTCAGTCTCCTCCAGGCTGAACAGAACAAATGACCTCAGCCACTCCTCACATGGCTTCCCCTCAAGGCCCTTCACCATTTTTGCGGCCCTTCTTTGGACCGCAAAGAAGGTCCAAACTCTCTAATAGTTGAATGTCTTTCTCATATTATGGCACCCAAAAACTGCCCCCAGCACTCGAGGTGAGGTTGCCTCCGAGCACAGCAGAGCAGGACAATCCCCTCCCTTGCCCGGCTGGCGATGCTGTGCCTGATGCCCTCAGGACACGCTTGGCCCTCCTGGCTGCCAGGGCGCTGCTGACTCATGTTCAACTTTCCATCAGCCAGGACCTGCAGGTCGCTTTCCATGGTATCCCATGTGGTTTAATTTTACACTGCTCTCTACTCAAGGTGTACAACAATACAGGCTTTTCCCTCGCTCTCAAAAATTAATTCTCTGCTATGACTCCACAGTAAGATAAAGCACCTGCAAAAAGATTAACATTTTTTTCTCAGAAGGTGTCTCAGTTGTTTTTCAATGTCTGACACTTTAAGATTTAGAAGAGACATTTTATGGTATGGATTAAAAACAACTAGGAAAGTATAAGAAAATATTACCAGTTTTCCCATGCTGACTTCGTTTTCAAGTTACTGTTCTAATTATCTTTGGAGCAAAGATAGCACTCAAGAGCAAATAAAGAATGTTGGGACTGAGACTATAGCACTTATTCAGTAATAAAACAAAGTTGGAAGAAGTTTTACTAATGGATGTCTCTCATTTCAGGTATGCAGAACAGATACATACAGGGCCTTGTAAAAATGAAAGCTTATACAGGCACTTTGCTCCAGAAAATGGTAAAGATCCTAATGCATTTAGTAAAGACACAGAACTATTTAAAAACAAATAATATGGAATGTGGCAAGATGTGTTTTTAAAATTGTTTGTACTGTTGTAACACTGATAATTATTGTGTGTTTATCTTCCAGGAACACTGGGGCTTCAAATGGCATTTAATTCAGACAATCCTTCCTTACAAGCATAAAAGGCTTAGAAAAGAAAACAGTGGTCATTACAGTTTAAATCTTTCGGGGGGTTTTTTTGTGTGTTTGCATTAAACCAGTGTGAGTGAGTGCTCTGAAAAGCACCACAAACTCCACTGATGAGGCCAAAGAAATGCACTGAAACCAGCCTGTGTGGCAAACAGATTTTATCCCTTCATGTTGGCGAAGCTTTAAAGGACCTTCCCTAGGGTGAGGAAGGCACCTTCCTGAAGGGCCCTTCATCTCCCTGTATGAGGGGAATCGTCTTAGGAGCCTGGGGAGAGGGGAGGTGTTGTGGGTCCTTTAATGCAAGGAAGAAAATCCTTCTTCAGGTTTTCTTCTGCTGGACGGATCCACGGCAGTTTTGCTGCATGACTGGAGGTCACCTCCAGAAGTTGTCTCAGCCACTCAGATCCTTTCCAAATTTTTTTTTTTCTTTCCACATCTCAGAAGCCAACAGCTGTAATAATCCCTAAATGTAATGCACAAGCCTCATGGTGCAGGTTTTCAGATGGGAAACCTGCGTGAGACTCAGCAGCAAGGTCTGGTTTTCCTACAGGGTAGAAATACCTGTAAAGATGATAGTGTTGCAAAGAAGGAACACAGATGTCCTTAAAAAATGAGAGAATGGGAATTGATTTTGATGGATTAGAGTTTTTTTTCTGGCACAGTACTCATCTGAACAGAAGCAGAAGACAGTAGGTAGAGAAGCATATTTTTTGTGTTGTTTTCCTCCAGTGAAAGGTAAGCACTGGAATTATTCAGTGCCCCAAAAAGTCTGTGGAAGTAAGGCAGAAGAGCTACAATATGACATTTGTTGGACGGTTGCAATGCATTACAGCACAGGTTCTCTCTCAGCCCAGAGAAGACACCAGGAACCACAAGTGTGAACTGATCACTTTATTTCAATTTCTGATTAACACTGTTGTTAAAACTTTTACACTTAATCAAGCTTCCCCCTCACTAACATCTGCTAAGCCCTTCAAAGAGGTAGCATTTGAGAGCCCTTGAACTGCTGGAAAAATTGGACAGGTGGAAGAACACATGTTTACACTGTTGAGGAAGATGTTCCAATCTTGAAAAAATCTGTTTGGAGATAGCTCTAGCAGAAACAATTTGGTACTGCTCTAGTGTGGCCTACAGTTAATGGTCACTGTTAGCAGAAAAGAAATTTTTCCTCACACTGTAAGGTATATCTCTTCTGATTGTTCACATAAACTTACAGAAAATTGCTTTCTGTAAGGACTTGGCAATTATAGGACTTAAACAAGCATACATGCTCCTTCTAGCATATCCTAATTTTGAAATGCTTGACTTACATTATTACATCATGAACTAGCAGAATACTATTTCCTATTTGCAAATATAACATTTATTATGACTATAGTCTAGAAATTTTCAAAAGTACAGCTAAGTATATACATGTATGTGAATATCAGTAGACAAAGCATGAAATGCCACTGAATTATTTCAAACTGAGGACTAAAGCTGTAGGCTCCTTACCTAGCTTTGAGAGACCATCAGACTGGCATACTTTTTTTTTACTGGGTTGGCTGCCCAAACCCAAAGCTCTCCTGGCTTCATGGACTTACTAACTTCATTAGTACCACCTTCATTAGGTGAGCCACTCTCTGGCTCTTAGGTAAAGACCAGATTTAATATACAGAAACTAAATAGGCATATGTAAGCACTATGCAAAATGCTCATAGTTTTCACTGAAGACTCGCACACATCAAAAATGATGATTTAAACAGGCGTTTTGCTTACACGTACACCACACAGCAAATTTTTCCTTTAGTCTTGACAGCATCGCAGGATGCTTTCTTCCTGTGTAGTACTACAAACATTTCAAGAAGCATCTTTAAGTCTTTTGAATTACACAAGTATTTTAATTTGCAACCAGATGTCAGCAAATAAACTCATTTCAGGGTGCTTTTTAAAGATGGAAAGCCTTGTACAGACCCATTGTGTCGACAGCATTTTTATATTTAGTGTAATAAGGCATGCACCTCCCAAAGGGAAGTGTTTAACATACATTTCTTAATCTGAAGCATGAGGAATATTTCTTGTACTAAACTAAATGATTATTTGAGAATACATGAAATACTCAAAATGCTTTAAAGATTCTTTTATCCTTAATCCTTCTCATTTAGTATTCCTAGAAACCTTGATATATCTAACCCAAGTCCACTCATTGCAGCTAACCAACCCATTCCAGATATTTTTGTCTGAAATCTATAGCCAGCTGTTAAGATTTTCCACTAAATTTGGATTAGAAATAGCTATAGTCATTATTTACCTCTGGAAACAATGATGCGTTTTTATAAGAGCAAAAAATGCACTCTTTGCAGTTTTTTAATGGCTTGTCAGAATGACTAATGATTCCTCTTGATGGGCTAAAGCAAAATCATAGAATCATAGAATGGCTTGCATTGGAAGGAACCTTCCAAGAAGGAAAGTTCTTCTAGTTCCACCCCACCCCATCCCTGCTCTGGCCCCCACTGGGCAGGGACAGCTTTCATTGGACCAGGTTGTTCAAAGCTACACCCAACTGGGCCTTGGACACTTTCAGGAACAGGGCATCCACATCTCCCCTGCGCAACCTGTTTCAGTGCCTCACTACCCTCACACAAAATAATGTCTTCCTAATATCTAAATTAAATCTACCCTCTTTCAGTTTAAATCCATTACTCTTTGTCCTTTTGCGACATGACCTTGTCAAAAGTCCCTCTTCATCCTTCTTGAGGGCACACTTCATGAACTGTGAGGCTGCTCTAAGGTCACCCTTGAGCCCTCTCTGCTGCAGCTCTCCAGCCTGTCTTCTTAGGAGAGGTGCTCCAGCCCTCTGACCACTGAAATGTGCGCAATGACTACTTTCAGCAGTCATAAAATGAGAGTACGCATGAATTCTTACCTCTTGCCATTCCGTAGGATACCAGGAGGGTGGGCAGTCAAAGCGATTACAGGCTTGCACCAGGGATGGCTTGGGTTTAGAGCACAACTCATCTGCCAAAATCACGGTCTCGTTGGTCTCTCTTGATAGAAGATGAGAACAGAAGACATCTCGTGTCTGCAAACCAACCCCACAGGTAAGACTGCAAGAGCTCCATTTCCCAATCTCCCATCTGTGAAGGGGTCAGGAGAGGAAAGTCTTAAGCACAGAATAAATTCACCTTAATTTTTCTCTTATTATAATGACAGATGAAATGAAGAAACAGTAAATGAAAGGGAATTTTCCTTCTGTGATCAATGTCACTCTTGTAGCAGGAAGACGAGGCTAAGATGAATATTTGTAGTTCTGCGCTTTCATCTCGTCAGAAGTTCTTGGACTGCAAGTCTCTGGGATTCCTGCAATATCACAGGAAATGTTTTGTGTCCTACAGTAGGAGTTTTTTGTCTGCAGGAGCATGGACAATGTATTTCAAGACAGTGGATTTAATTAGCTGGTTTTCTCCCCATATCTTAAACAAAAAATAAAGGAAGATATTAACAAAAGTTTAATCAAAGGAATGTAAAAGTGAAATGCTGGGCACAAATTTCTTTTAGAAGATCCAGCTTTGGTATTCCTGACTGACTTTTCTGTGCTGTTGCGATAGGAGGTACTAAGGCCTTGAGAGATGCAATGGGAGAGCCAGGGATCATCTTCAACCCCTGGATGAACATCTGTCACCCTGGATGAACCCCTGGATGAACTAGATCTTCTCTGAACTAGCTATGTAAATTCTGCATCAACAGGATTGTTGATAACTGAATTTCAGTAACTGAATTCAGTGAATTTCAGATTCCTGCTATTTGAGCTGTACTGAACACAACCCCTAATTCTGTCAGCTAAACACAGAAAATTGTTTAAAATACTAGGCCTTCCACTCATGTCTCAACTAGAAAGCACTTCAGAAATATATAGAAATGTATACACAAAAAATCAGCCCTATATTCAGAAGGAAAATATAAGAAAATAGCCTCCTCAACAACTTCACGCAAAACTCTGCACTGACCTGGATATACTCCCGCATCCAAAATGAAAGCATGAAAGCCAGATAGTGTCATGTTTTCTACATCTGAAGTGTAGCTTCCTTTCCAGCATGACATTATTGAAACTGATTGCTGAGGGAGTAAATTAAAAATTCAGGAAAAGGAAGGTTCAGAGGACCTGTCTTTGAAGAAAGCAAATCCAGGCAGAAACGTAAAGAGAGTGATTATGAAGGAGGTTACCCTCAGGCTCCAAACAGGATGGAGGCAGATAATGAAGAAAAGTTATGAAACATGTCAGCAGAATCAAGCAGATTTTGTGGAAGATGCAGGGAAAAACCACTCTGATGCTCTGAGATCTGCAGTCAATTGAAATAGCTCAGTGCATGTAAAACACATCATGTTTACACATTGCACAAATAATCATTTAAGGTTGTGCTACCTGATCACTGAACAATTCTAACATCTTTTTAATCTATAAAGTTATTTTTTGAGCATGTTTCCTCCCTTTCAAGTAACACCTTTAACAAATGTAAACAGCTAGTGCATAAGAAATTTTTTTCCTCCCTATATGATATCCTGATGGACCAAAGGCACATTGCTTCCCTACTGTGCTTCATCTGCTGCTGACATTCTCTGATTTTATAAAAATCCTGAGCCTCACTATAAGAGGCTGCAGTTTGCTTTTAGACAATATTGTTGGTTCTTTTAGTAGCAATGACAACAATCTGTTTAACCCTTTCTAATAATAAATGCATCTTGTGCGCTGAGTTAGGAGCTCGCATGGTCATTTTCCACACCATAATACACTGAAGGACACTAATCTGGATACATGTTCTGGGAGCTATTTATCAGTGGAATAGGAGTGACATATGGCAGCCAGTTAAGCTAAGCTGGAGTATGTTCTCCATATGAACGATCCAGG
The DNA here is from genome assembly GCA_013398015.1 of Oreocharis arfaki. NCBI lineage: Eukaryota > Metazoa > Chordata > Aves > Passeriformes > Paramythiidae > Oreocharis > Oreocharis arfaki. The sequence continues at coordinate 71,417 of VZRR01003647.1, read as the reverse complement.
GGGAGAGATCTTCCCAGCTTTTCCCATGAAATTGTTAGCCAGAATTAATGTGGATATCATCTACCCTCAGTTCTGGCACCATTTAAAATAAGATACTTGAGTAGGTGCTGAAAAGAAGGCATTTTCTTACTTCAGAATCTATTTTGATACATGGTTAGTTGCCAGAGCTTCTTTTTTTCAAGTGCTGGCGGTAGCTGTTGCCTCCAGCAACATTTTGTTTGTTATTGGTATAAGTGGGAAATGTTTCTGTTGGCAGTTCACATGTCAGTGGCTAGCAAGCCACATAAACCCTTTGGACACCTTGGCTTCTTCAGAAGAGGGTGTCTGTTTCTTCTTCCAGAAAGAAATACTGTGCTTCCATAAAGAGAAAGGATTTGTTTTTCCAGTGTTTGCAATTTCTGAACGTTGCAGGTCGCATCTGTTGCCCTACCTCTAACTGTTTGTTCACAATTCTTTCCAGCTGCACTAAAAAGGAGATTCCTTACAGGAGCTCACGAACTGTGAGGTCAAATACCTCTTACCCCCTTGTACCTTCGTAGTCCCAAGTGACTTTTACAGGCATTCATAGATGGAAAGTTAAGAACGTAGAACCGAGCAGACACAGTTAAAGTGGAGTAGGGATGTGCAAGTAACTGAATCCATAAATGATATACATGAATTTCAAAGTCCAAAGAAGCACAGAGAAAACCAGTGATAATCTTATAGAAATATAGGGCTGTAAAATAATTTCATAACAGCTAAAGGTGTTTGCAACACTTTGAACAAATATTATCCTACTAAATTTACCAATTAGTGTCTAGAATACTTACACTGTTGGACACAATAATCTTAAAAAAATATATAAAACTGCTTTTTTGTAGTAATGCTGTTTTGCCCTTACTGTAGAGTGTTATGTGATGCAAACTGAAGCATGTCCTGTCTTATTTCATGGGATACTCAGCTGTGCATTTCTCTTTTTTTTCTTCTGTGTGTTTTGGCCATACTGACTCTCAATGCACATGGCATACAAAAGAGAATGTCCTACATGCGTCTGTCAGTACCAGAATTAAAATTCAAGTAGGCAAGAATCTTACACTTTAAAGCGTGAATACAGTAGCTACAGTGTTCCTACATGAAGGAACAAGTGGAATTGCACAAGTGGAATTGCTATCTTTGTAAGCTGACTGTGGCTGTTGTTAAGGTACAGACTTTAGGAAAAATCTGCATACTTGCTGGTTTACAGAACGGCTGAAAGTCATCTGTTTGGTACTTCCCATATTACTTTCCAGAGCCTGGTGAAGGATTTGCATAGTTTTGGTTCAAAACATACATTTCATCCCTTCTCCTTACTCCTTCACTACTGCCCAAAGCTGTACTAACATGCACTAACAGAGAAACAACATATTTTAAGCCTTATTATACAGTAGGACTTTGGTGCATCTATGCTCCTAACCCCCTGGCTTGTCCTAGCTCTAGGTTTATCAGTTCACCAGTTGTCCATCTCCATCTCCTAAATATCTAAGTAGTGGCTATGTATGTAAGCACAAACTAGACTTAAAAAATATTTCAACTACTGTACTTAATATAAAACAGATTTCAAAACTTTTTCATCCTCTGCAGGATATATATACATAACTCTGCTGATAGACATAAAATACATTGAATATTTGAACTGATTGAACAAAACCTGTATCAATTCAAAACCACTGAGACATTTAGAGATGGCTAGCAGAGAGGAACGTAAGGGGAAAGAGGCAATTCATAGGGTTGGATGTGTTGAAATGAGTTTGTGTCTATCAGTGATACATGTATTAAAATACACATATATGGACATTTTTCAAATGAACATGGAAGAAAACAAGTTCCTACTGGAAATACATAGGGAGCAGAGGTTGGTCCAAAAATACAACTTCTTTCACGTATCATCAAAATTTCAAAACCAAAACTGATCACAGAAACTTTTAACTTTCCAAATGAATGATTTCCTTCTTCCATAAGGATATCTTAGCAGTTTTTTAGAGTTGGTCAACTATATGGACCTATAATGCACACAAAGATAGGAAGACTCAGTAGATTCTGAAGTAGTTTCAGAATTACCAGATCTGACTGCTCAAGGCAATGTTTTTCTTTAGGTTTTCTTACACACAATGCTATAAGGGTGTAGTCTGAAAACTACAGACAAAATTTAATGAAAAACCCAGTGAACTGAAACACTGAATTTCTTGCATTTCCAGGAACTAGAAACTAACAAAGTGAATAAGCAATGGACAGATTTTATGAACAGAGAAACACAAATTAGGAAATTTATTAGCCAGTTCATATTATGAATTAGACTAACAATCTGTAATCTACAATTACTTTTATAAACTAGCATTCTCCTATTGCTAAAGGCCAATAATAAATTGCAATTTTCTGGAACATTCTCATAAAGTAAATTAGGCTTATCTAAGCAATGCTTATGCATATACTTAATTCCATGTAAACAAGCAGTTTCCACAATTAATCATGGTCAGTGGGTTTTAAAACGTCAACACTCACAGCTCCACTGAATAAAAGAAAGAGAACAACTTTGAAGCTTCAATGGTCAAAAAAGGCTCAATAATCTGAAAAACCTGCTTACTACCACAGGACAGTTATTCCATACTATTAATGTGAATCTAAAAATGTCAGAGATTCTCTCAAAAACCAGTTTAACTATGCTATTCATAATAGGGAAATTATCTTGACATAGTTAACAAAAATCTTTCCTGTGGTCTTTGAACTAAACTTGGGCATTTGTTATCAGCTTCCAGCTGTTTAAAAAGTTCCAACACGACGTGAACATGTAAATCTGTAAAGTTCTATACATCTAATTTTATTTAGAGATGAACTTTCCTTCTTTCTTTCAATAGAAAAAAAAAAGGTATCAATATCATATTGTGCCTCAGCAATTCAAATGAAGAACTACAGGATCAAGAAAGCAGGATCTTGTTCTGGCTCTTTGCTGAACTCCAGAGGTGAGTGAGACCAGAACTGCTGAAACATGGGCTAGCCTGAGTATGGGTCCAAAGGGAAGACTCAAGTACTGGGCTGGATCGTACCATTCTCCCACCTGTGTCTCAACTTCAACCCCAAATCATTCTTAGGTGTTATAAGAAAATTATCTAGGGATGTAGTTAAATCCTGATAGAGTCCCTTCCAGCACTGTCAAGACAACTGAACACTGCACAGGAAAAGTAAAATTTTTCTGGACAAAGACCTCCAAAACTAGTTCTAAAAAAATCGAATTACTGTCTTTTTTCGTGGTTAAACCATAGGAAAGTGATACAAAAGGACTATTCTTATTTCTAAAATAAACATTCATCAGTGAGGAGAAAGGTTTGCCTGGAAGCATCTGACTTAACAGCTGACACCTGCCTGCATAAAGACATTCCTCAGTGCACAAGGGCTGCGAGGCAGCTGTGTGTATGTGCGTACAACAGAACAAGTAAATCACATATTATGTCAATACTGGCTTCCTCTTGTCCTCTGTCAACCAGGGCATCCTCCGCTTGGCTGTGAAGACTGAGATGTCTGCTCACAGCCCACATACCTCCTCCCTTCCTTTTTCCTTATGAACCTGGAGCAGTGTTTGTGGTAAAGTTTCCTGTTTCCTAGGTGTGAAATGCTTTCTTGAGGCTCATTTAACAGATGTATCTTTGTCTAAGCAAATACGCTCAGTATCACATCTTAAATACCATGTCAGAATGCGATCTTAAGTGCTGAACATCGGGAAAAGATACTGTCCATTCTGTTTGGGTAGCATACTTGCTTGCAGTGAAGCTACAGGATTAAGATGAGAACTCCCAAGTCAGTTCTTGACTTTATAATCAAAGAAGTCTCAAAGAAAGTGGCACAAAACCCAAGAATTTAACTGCAAGTGGTTTTTCATCCAGATGTTAAATCACTCACAGTAAAATCTGACTGCTCCTTTGAAACGAAGTGTGAGAGCAAAGACCTAAACCCTTGTGTTTAAACACATATCTGAGTTCTCTAGTTCTCCCTACCACTGTGGTTCAATTTGTAGTAGAGCTAACATTACAAATATACACACAATATACACACACCTCAGAATAAGTGAGATTTAACTAAGCTCTGAAAAAGTTAATACTCATTAAAAAAAAAAAAAAGAAATTGCAAAGTACTTTTAAAGCATCACCAACAAAACCAGAAAAACAATTCATAGTTAGAGTTGTTCAGGTACAGCCTGACAAAATCCATTGTGCAGTATCACCACTGTGACAAGGGAGCTGAACAGGCAGAAAAGGTTTCAGGGGGCTGTTGTGCACAAGGGAGAATGAGGTGCTTTCTTCAAAAAGTATCCTCCTTACAAGTGAAGGAAGTCCATTAAAGATACGTAGACACACATAAGCAGATCAAAGGCTCAACGAAAGTTCTCTGTCAGGTGACAGAAGAGGCCTGCACTCTGTAAACTTACTGATATCAATTAACATTGCAGCTCATTATAGCTGAATGTGGCAGGGAGCCAGTATTTATATAACAGAGCCAAATAGAGGAACACAGAGAAGGAACTCAAAAGCCTGAGAAGTACAGAGGGCAAATGGAATATGCAGCAACTCTACAACTGACAGTTCTGATTGCTGGAGTAACCTTCTGAGAGGCTTCAAGCAATACTTGTAACGTTCTGCACTTAAAAAAAGTCTTGCTGTTCCTTGAGTCAGAGAACATCAACTATTCAGGCAGGACAGAAAAGAGAGTTTGTGTTCCTCTGTCGACATTTTGAACAGTGGGAGGTTGTGCAGTGGGTCTTTCAGGGGACTTCCGCAGATACAGATTGCAAGAAACAAACAGGAACACGAAAAGGCAGCTTCAGATAAGTGAACTGGTTTGGCAGCGAATTTGTTCGAGGACATACTGGCTACTGAAAAGTGCCTCACTTGAGACTTTTATTCTGGATGATAACTGCAGCATTGAGATAATTGATAGCAATGGCTGTCTTTAATATAACTACACAGACCAGATCAGGTTTGAAAAGACAAATGAATACCAGTTTAGATTTGGGCTTATGCTTAAAGCAGAAACTTCTTACAAGGATGTTGTTCCATATATCATGTGAGTTACAATGAAAATAGATCCGTGGTCGGCCTTTCAAGAATGAAACAGTTAACAGGTAAGGAAAAGGTAATTCAGTGTAAAGGTGGAAATCTGGTTAAGAAATAATGTAGGGAGGTTTGAGGAATAGAACACAAATTGCACAAGTTGTACTTGTAATGGGAGATGGCAGAAGCTGAATGAGGAGCAAACACATATCTTGGGAACTACAGCAGGGTGAGTTTGAGCTAATGTACCTTCCCTTAACCTACAGTGAAGCAATGCAGAAACACAAGAACCACTAATTTCTGAAATAAATTTTGCACATCAGTCTACATGATTCTTCTGCAAAGAAGCAAAGGAACAATGTCCTGGTTTCTGCTCAGGTAAAGTTAATTTCTTCTCTATAGCTGGTTGGATTCAGCGTGAGAATAATGTTGGTATTTTGTTTGCTGCTAAGTAGTGTCTATACTAAGTTAAAAACTTTTTTTATTCTCATGCTCTGCCAGTGAGGAGGATCAGAAAAAAACCCAAAACTGTGAAGGAGCATAGCGAGGACAGATGACCCAAAGTGGTCAAATGGATATTGGACACCGTATAATGTCATGTCTGGTATATAACTGGAGAAGTTACCTGGAAAAGGGGATGATTGGGGTGTAGAGATGGGGTCTACCATTGGTAAGAAGGTGAGCAATAGTATTGTGCATCTCTGTTCTTCCTTGTTTGTTTTTCTTCCCCTCTTAATATAATTCTCATTATCGTAATTCTCATTATTATTATCTACTATAATTGTTGTATGTTATTTATATTTCAATTATTAAACCCTTCTTCTCCCAACACACAAGTTTTAGTTTTGATTCTCCTTCACATTCCACTGAGGTGTGAGGGGGTGAGTGAAAAGCTTTGTGGTGCTTAGCTACCACCTGGGCTTAAATCGCAACAGACAGTTTAACACCCTGCTGCCCATTACAGAGCTGCTTTATGTTGAAGACTCCCTACCTCTTTTCACACTTGTGCTTTCCATGCAGGACTATGTCATAAGCCAACACCTTTTCTTTAGACCTACCTTTATATAATATGGAAAATATTAAAAAACACAGCTGTTCCTGAAGGAGACATCAACAAGCTTACGGACACCAGAAGGCAAAGAAAAAGCTCAGCAGGTGAGAAAGATGTGCAATCAACTTACATAATCTGAAATTCATTCTAAAACTAAGCTTTTTTAAAATTAGATATCTGAAAATGGCTGTAGATGGCAAAGAAATAATATACAAAGACTGACTTCACAAATTCTAAGATCAATATTCATGAACAATGTGATTTTGTCCCACATGGTAACAAGACTCTCCCTAAATCTAAAGAAGCCTTTGCTGAAATGATAAGGACAGGAAAGAAGTAAAGAAGATGTCACTTGATTGAATGGACAAAGCAAGCATATTCATGAATGAAAGTGTATTCAGATAACAGAGTGAGTTTCAGTAACTCTCTAGCAGAACTCCAAGTTTTGTGAGCAGTACTGCCACAAAAACAGCAGATAACGTGAGCTTCTTGTTGACCTGGCTGGCAGCACTAGAGGGACAATATTTTCAACAGGATGAACTGTTCCTGAACTATTGCACCAAGACAGAAGACACAAACAGACTGTTTCTCAAAATCAGGCATGCACAGTGTTTCTCTAGTTTTTTTAGCAGGGGAAAGGCAGAACATAGAACTTAAGAATATATCTGTATAACTATATGGTATTGTGATTGAACTCAGGAAACTCAGAATGTCTGCTTACGTTCCCTTATGTTCTGCTTTGAGGTCCCTTCAATGCCCTTTTTGCAACATACTGTTAAAAAAGGCAGTACAAGAATTTTGTTCCAAGGGTGCATCCAGATCTAGTATTCTACATTGAATTTTATATTTATATTTTATATTTACATTGAGTGACCTGGAAAAGATCAAAATATGGGTTCATGGGAATCTCATGCAGTTTAACAAGACCAAGTGCACTGCACCTGGATCATGGCAACACCTGGTGTCAACACAGTCTGGGGGATGAATAGATCAGAGCAGCCCTGCCCAGAAGGACTTGGGGGTTGCTGGTGGAGGAGAGGCTGGACACGACCCAGCAGTGAGCACTGGCAGCCCAGAAAGCCAAATGTGTCCTGGGCTGCATCCAAAGCAGTGTGGGCAGCAGGACCAGGGAGGGGATTCTGCCCCTCTGCTCTGCTCTGGTGAGACCCCACCTGCAGTGCTGCATCCAGCTCTGGGGTACCCAGCACAGGAAGGACATAGACCTGTTGGAGAGAGTCCAGAGGAAGCCACCAAATTGAATGAAGCACCTAGGAGGAAAGGCTGAGAGAATTGGGATTGTTCAGCATGGAGAAGAGAAAGATTTGTGGTGGCCTAATTGCAGCCTTCCAAGTACCTGAAGGGAGCCTACAAGAAAGATGGAGACTGTTTACAAGAGCATGTAGTGACAGGACAAGGGGAAATGGCTTCAAACTGAGAGCAGATTTAGATTAGATATTAGGAAGAAATTCTTTAGTGTGGGGGTGGTGAGACACTAGCACAGGTTTCCCAGAGAAGCTGTGGATGCCACATCCCTGGAGGTGTTCACGACCAGGTTGGATGGGACCTGAGCAACCTGGTCTAGTGGAAAATGTCCTGGCCCATGGCAGGGGTGTTGGAAATAGATGATCTTTAAGGTCCTTCCCAAGCCAATTTGATGATTCTATTCCTTTTTACTTTATATTTTGAGATCCAGAAACTGTGACCAGTAATATATTTAGTAGCTCACTCACTCTCCTCTATTAAAGGATGGTTTTTCTCACATTGACATTTAAGACCCAAACATGCAGGTGCTCTTCACACAGAGTGGTGAGGCTCTAAACTCACGTTATACCCAAAACCCCCCAAAACAACTATGTTAAAGTAGTCAGATTCATGGAAGTACCAAGTGATTCTGACTCAACGGAAGGAAGAATTATATTCAAAGAGATGGTATCATAAAAGCTATGATGTACATAGGCAAACTTAAAGGGATTATAACACTTCATATCTCCATCCTAACTGCTCTGTCAACATAGGTTTGTGTGCAGAATCCACATACTACAGAATGGCAACAATGCACTTCTCCAAATTTTCCTGAGTGAGAAACTGGATTCTTAGATCTTGGAGAAAATAATGACTTTAGACAGTACAGTTTGCTTCCCATGGGAAGGGAAATGAACTTATCTGATGCACCCAAAAATCTTTGTTCAGACCAGAACAATGTAAACATTATAACTAAACAAACAAACTTCCATCCAGTATAGTTACAATTATACAAATTGGTGGATCCATTGGGTGGTAATTAGATACATAGACCTCTGTGTGAGTGCTTTAAGTGTCTCCCAAGGCTGTGAATGACTAAGACCTACTAACAGCTCGTGAGAGTATACAATACATCAGCTTAGCCACAATTCTAATGGGTAGGTGCATATAGAAGACGGAAGTTTTCATGGACACAAATAGGTCTTGCTGTGCTTTGTGATATGTGACAGACCTACTTGGCAGATGGAGAATTGTTTGTTTAACGAGTCTGACTCCTTTAATAGGTACTTAATTCACTCCATTCACTGAATGGAAGTGAGGGCACCTTCTCCATTTATTTCATGTGTGAATCTTTCTGGTGCATAACTGTGTTACAGAACTGTACAGTGTATTTTCACGAATTAGGGCCATATTTTTATTTTTTTACATATGTTATTTTTTCATCCACAAAGGTATATGGGTTCAAAAATATTGGGTATTCCTCAGACTACTCTTACAAGTTACTTCAGCAATAATGTAAGTGGAAGATATAATGCTGCTGTTCATTTCACCCCTTTTTAAAGGAAGTGAAGATGCATAGTAAAATCAACCATTTAAAGGACTCTGTAGCTTGTTTCATATGTTAATGCTGAAGTGAAAAAGTTAATCCTGATCATTATGCTACAAAATGTTTGACTCAACTTCATATTTGGCACAAAAGGAAAGACATGCTTTTTTGCTGCTGTTGGGAAAGCTTTTTTGGGGAATGAAATCCTGCTGTTGAGGCAGTAAATTAATACTCAAGAAGATTGAGAATAAATTTAGAGAAAAAAATGAAGAGTAGAAGCTAACATATGAAACACTGGAGTGAGACGGTATTTGTTCAAAATACTGAAAAATGTCAAGTGGCAGTGAATCCTCAACTCTGGCGTAAGTGAAGGGTGGGGAGAAGTAGACTGTATTAAGGTGACTAAACCCAGAAAACTGACTGTGCCAGGAAAAAAAGAGGAGTAATTCCTTTGCAGAAGAACTCAGTAAGTCCCTAGCATGAGTTAAAGCTAATACCCATCACGAACCAAGCTACAACAAAACTGTACTAGGGCATGGCAAGATTGTTTCAACACATGCGTGTACTAACTTGGAGAAATTTGTGACCTGGAAATCTGTATAGAGGAAAATAATCTATCTAGGTATACAGTATTCTGAAAAAGAAGTGTGATTTATCCCTCAAAGTAAGAAGGATATATAGTATAAGTTACTAAAAAAATAATTTGCAATTGCACTCTAATATTTTATGAAGATAGTATTCTGATGGGAATACAAGCTGAAATGAAGGAAAATGACTATTAATGTAACCCTATCTAATGAAGGAGCCATCATATTATTTAAAATAGCAAAATGGCTGGGGAAGACCATGAAATGAAATTTTAAACTAAAACAGCTGGAGGAAGGGTGTGATGGAGGCTCCAGAGCTGCTCCTCTGACCCTCCAAACTTGCAAGTTGCTTCGCTTCACATTTTGATGTGACACACATGGCTGAAAAGGGTCTCCTGAAAAACTTCACTGCAACTGTAGTTGAGTAAGAGACACTGAGGAGCATGCAGCTACTGCCCCACCACAGGCAAAACAACCAGAGAGAAAGGGGAAGGGCAGGCTGTCAGACACAACTTGGACAACCGCTTGAGAGCCGGAAAGGGTACAAAGCAGGAGATTGTATCATAGAAAAGAGGAGGGAACAGAAATGTTTTTGGGTCACAGATTAATAAGTTTTAAGGCCAAGGTGGTATTACAGTAGTGGGGGTAGGCATGCACGTAATGAAGGTAAGAGCATAACAAGGCTGCCTAGGGAGGACAGCTTGTTTAGATGTCCCTGTACAGGCCTGTCTTTAGCACAGTACACCCAGGCAATAAACGACCTTTTAATTCCCTCACCAAGTCCACGATTTCTGTCTAAGATGTTTCTCAAACTAAAGGCTTCAAATAAGCGTGAATCTGCCCCACGTGACAGCATATTCCTTCTAATGTCTGATTCTCCAACCTCTTCCACCACTAGTTCAAGCTGTGGTCTGTGACCCCAGAAGGCTCTGTGGGCTACATCTTAAGAGGCTCTCAAAGACATTCTCAATGCACTTCAGCTAAAAATACACTTGAATGCATCCCATTTAAAAAATACATCAGTTGTTTATGAGGATTTGAAAACCTGTCTGTGTCACAAAGAGACAGTAACACCATCTCTGCCCCTTTAATGCTAATTCCAGCTTACGACTCTGAAAAAACCCCTCAAACTGCAACATAACAAGAACTGGTATCCCCTGCCAGTAATGCTATAGCGCAATATCTGTAGACATAATGACTTGCAGATCTTTTAACCTTTTTCATGAATCAGATAGAGATGCTCTAATATTTTACCCCACCAATGCAAGACACATCTGCATTGACACCCTTCCACACAGAGGTCACCTTTACTGGATTAGAGAAAGCTCTGGCCCTTTCACACATATTGAATTAATTTCAGACTCTTGATGGGAGCATGTCGTACACTAAGTCTGACCTATCAGCAATCTAATGCATTGAAAAACATGTTGATTTTTTTATCCTTTGTAGTTTGACTTTAGCTGGGAAATAGAGCAAAACAGATGACAATACCACATTCACCAAATAAACATTAAAATAATAATAGGTGATTAACCACACAAACAGAAATCAAGCCGACATAGAAAAAAAGAAAAAGAAAGTGAAAAAAAAACCCTATGCAATGAGGTACAGCCCAGACTAACTCAGGCAATGTTTACCTTTTTGGTCAGGTACCAGAACCACTCAGATGGTTTTCTATCTTTTGCAAACAACAGAGGTTTGAAGCAGTAGAGGGAGAGTGCTGGAGTGAAATTGTGTGCTATTCCTAGAACCATCTGCTTTTTCTTCCTTTTTTTCCCCCCTTCGTTTTGTGGAATTCAGCTGTTCTTTGTTGCACAGAAATAAAACTTCAGTTTTGAAAATATTCATGAACAAAGCTGTAGAAATTGCCTGTAATTTCCTCCATTTTCAGCCATCTGGTTTTCATAGCTTTGCTTCTCTCTTCACTACTCCATACATGTTTACCAAATCTTTTCAACACGCATTGACCAAATTATTGAGCAGTTATAATTAATGACATAGTTAACAACATTCTCTTTCACCCCTTTGGTAGAGCTTGTTGGCTCACCATGAGGTGCTCATGCTGTTGCTCTTATAAACTAGAGCTATTATATCTGATTAGATGATGACTGCCTCTGTAATTCGGGCTGTGGAGGCTGAGGAAAACACACATTTTGGATGTGAGTAATTTTGTTGTTGAAAACAGAAGAGCCAACATTGACACAGGGCTCTTCTAATTGTTTTTTTTTTTTGTAATTTAGAATACAAACAGCAATTAGCAAAACTGAGTGATGTTCCCTTTTGTTTCTTTCACTTAGAGAAGAAACTTCTAGGCATTGAACAGCTATTCTGAGTTTAGTTCTGGAAGACTGTGCTCTGCTCAATTATTACCACGTAGTTCTTCAAGTGATACAGCTTGACTGACACAAATTAAGGACTTGAAAGACTGAATTAAAATGGTCACAGTCTTCATTCCTCTCTTTCCTGCAGCAAGCATGCTGGCTCTCCTAGTACATCAAAGCTATATACAAGCTATATCCTTCTTCTAGAAATATTAAACAAGGGCATACCAAGTTAACGATAACAAATTTCACTCTGTAGCTATTGTACTGAAAGTCAGTTACTAGCTCCCAACTTAGCAATCAGGTCTGCAGTGTTTCCCGTTTTCTCAGTTCAGTTCAAATTGAGAAATTTGTTTATACTGTTTTCCAGGAGAAAAGGGTCTGGACTCTTTTTCTGCTATTGTTCTTGGAGCAATAAGCAAAAGACTCTCAACAAAATCTGAAACCCCAGGAGACTCAGTTGGGATTTGGATACGGAGGAAATCTTCCAATTTTTTGTGTGCAGCTCTTCCTGATCCTTATTCTTTCTTCTGTAAGAATTTTAAGTATGAGATCTTTCTGACTCCATACAGCTGTGAATATCTGAAGACAGATTTCTATGGTTTAGTTTTTGTCTCTCTTCCATGTACTCAGAATAGTAATGTGCTAAGATATTAAGCCAGACTTTCAAAGAAAATTTCCAAGCATTCTCAGCTGCTGTACAAGCACCATCACCTCTCAGTGTTTTCATAAATGTGAAGTATATTGCCAGTATATTCTACCTTTTACCATATTCTGTTCCAAGACAGACTAGAGCAGTTAGGGATTGAAAAGGCTGATGATACCATATATTAATCTCAAGCACTATGTGAGTTTTCTAGTCTGCCCACATCTATTTTCAGTAAGGAGCAAAATGAACAGTAACAGTGCAGATCCTTTTAATATCATTCTTCTAAAGTGTCCAAAAGAAAAAAGATGGATCAAAACCAGAACGAAATTACTTTTCACCTACTACTTCTACAATGTCTTTCTTGAGGTCCATGCCTTCTGACCCTTCAGAAAGGCTGATGAGATTCTGTAGTTCAGTGCTTTTTTTGATCCATAGTAAAACAGCTAAAACAATTGTTTACATGAGTAACCCTTTGAGAGGCTACAGAGTAGCCTCACATCTAAATAAAAATGCCTGTAGCAGAAGCAACATCAAGCTTTGAAGTTCTAACATTTAAATGTTTTCTGACTTGAGCTAAGTAAGGTCTTTAACTGTCCTAAATTTTACACATAAGCATTGAATTCTAAACATGCTGGGCTGTTTAGGTTCAAGAAATGTCACTGGAATAATTTCTCTAAATATGTTAGGAGAGAATTTCATTCCCTTGGGCAAGACTTTTCAGCCTTTTCTTCATGCTGTGGACAATATTTTCTTGCCTACCAAGACATTCATTACTATCTCAGCTGCCTTTTCACTGGAATGCCTCCTCTGTCCACAAGAACTGCATGCTCCAGCAGTCACTTACACATCAAGAATATTTTAGGAAAGTGGTTTTTATAATTTTAGCTTCTGTTAACGCACTTAAGCAGCTGGAAAAAAGAGAGAAGAGCCAACACTAAGAGACCAGCCAGCTCTCTCTATAAGTCATCAGCAAGAGCTCTGGGAAGTATCAATGGTTCACAGATTTTGGAAACTCCTGTAAAAGAGATCTAAGTTCACAGCCACAGTGTATTATCATTTTTGGACTTGTCAGTGGGTAGAAATGCCTTCATCAGCATTCATAAGGATAAGATTTTAGCCTAAATTTCCATTAGACTCCGGGTCAAAATTTCTGGAATTAGAATTCTGAAGTATCTTATGATTTAAACAAGGAGAAAATCCTAATTTAAATAAATAATCCTTTGCTTTTTTCCATTTTTTTAAGTATTAAAGCTGCAATGAATAATGATTATAAGCAAAAATCTTCATACACTATCTGTTTCATTAATATACCATTTAATATAGTGATATTGGTAGGTGTAGCACTTCAGAAACTTGAAGGAAATGAGCCTGCCTGGGAGACACATCAACTTGCCTTGTTGCCTCTCTTCCCATTAGCCACGCTGCCTGCAGTCTGCAGGCCTACTTGCTCTGACCAGAGGAACCATTTTGCAGAATACATGCTGTTCTTCATCCTGGGCCACTTAAATCTCTGCAGACAGGCAATTTCCTCCAGACTGAGGGGGCTTCAGGAGAGAAGTTGTATATACAAGGGAGAGAGTCATTTCCCCTCTTCTCAGTTGCAGCCCTAGGGGTGGATTAAAGCTGCTTAGTCTTCCCCCTTTGCATCAATCCCCTTTCACCTCTGCTTCACAGGCTGATTCTCACCTACAGTATAATCATCTTGTGATTCACGGAGGGAAACGCATACCTGTGGTTGCTTTAAACTAGCTCTACTCTGGTAGCAAGGTTACCACAGTGCTATGGATAATCACATAAATTAATTCGAGAAGTATTCATGCAATTACTAACATTACTTTTGTAACAAAAGTCACATAAATACTGGCCTACATGAGTGTGTTTTGTTTTTTCTTAACCACCGAGTACTTATTTTTTCATGTCAGAATTGGTGGTTGATCAATCTTCTACCATGCACTCTCAGCTGCAGTGATGTTTCTACCTATTGATTACCACAAGAGTTCCACCTACAAAGTTATTTTCAAAAATTTATACAATATTTGTGTGTTACTTCCAGCAATAAAGACAGTTTAACAAAGTCAGGGTTGCAGTATCCTCCTAAGCAATACTTGTAATGCTTTGGTCAAGAAATTTCAACCTATTTGTCTCTGTTTGTCACAAATTCAAAATCCTGATTACCAACCAAACCATTATTTATGTCCTTATTGTTATTTCATGCTGGCTGTCTTTGACTTCCAATATGAACTTTCTCTGCTTGTCCCCAGTCTACTGTTATTCATAATGACGTAACCTTCTGTAGCCTGTCGTCTAATAAATCACACATACACCTACCAATACACACTCTAAGGTATATCTACCACCTGGACAGCACTGAGCGTTTTAAATAGTCCAAAGTTATACATCAATGTATTTAAAATCTGCTGCAGTGTCACAATGGAGTAAATGCACCTGTGTACAACTGGGAAAAAAGACAGTATGTATATAGTACATCTTAAAGACTTGACAGGCCCTATTTAAATAAACCACAAAAATGTTGTAACAGCTATTTTCTGCTGTCGAGGGTGCAGATGGGAATCTCTGCAGCGAAAGATCTGCTGTTTTTAGGGTCATGATTGTGGAAACTGCCTGATGCTAGGGATGGGCAGGTTCTGCAAAACCTTTCCTGAGAGGGGAGCTTGTAGAAGTCTCCTTAAACTTGACAAAACTCTGGGTAAAGTTAAGCCAATCCATAAATTGTCTACTCGAAGGACTCGAAAAGGCAAGCAGTCTGAAGTTTGCCCTTCGGTCTTACTGCTGCTTTGTACTTCCTGGTCGATATGACTGTGGCAGGAAGAGGCTGTAAGCCCCTGAAGTTTAAGAAAAGCATGCTTGAGGCAGTGTGTGTCTCCAGACTGAGACAGTGTGTGTCTCCAGACTGAAAGGCAATAGAGTTTGGGGTCACTTGAAGTTATGCCTACCTTGAGGGGCAGGGGTCCAGGCTACAGGCCTTCAGCAGCTGTGGAGGACGACGGCTGCTAACACACAGGGTCTCGTCTGCAGTCTCCCTAGTTTGTTTGTTCAGACAGGTCACCACAGCCTCCTGGACACCTGCACACAACAAATAATGGTCACAGCCAGCTCTCCGTACCTGCAGGGGCAGCCAAGGTCAGAGGTGGGCCCAAGAGGGCCAGCAGGGCTGCAGCCCGTGGTCACACCCAGCCTTAGGCGGGCAGCTCTGGGCTGCAGCCCCAGCTGTAGACTTGTCATTGCTTTCAGTCTCTCTGAAAGGTTTCTCAGTTTCAGCGAACAGTCCCTGGGTTCATCCACAGCTCACCTGCCTGGACAGAAAATTGTCCACTGCTCTTACTTTTTCCCTAACGAGTGAAATAAGGCACTTTTTTCAGGCCAAGTAGGCTAAGGTGTGGTGATGGCCATGGTTTTCATATGTCATATTTTAACCAATAGTATGACTGCTACACATGCAAGAGCAAAGTAAAACACGGTCAGACAATTCAGCTGTTCTCAGTTACTCTTCTGCATCCATGGGCCTGCACCTAAACTAAAGATGCAAACCTGCAGAATGTATCTGGGAGCTGGGAAAGAATGGGTTAGAGAGAGCTGGGAAAGAACAGGTAGCTACTGGGACTAAGAGAAACTAGAAAGTTTTGGTTATTATGTTTTAACTTAGAAATTCCTTGTTAAATCCAAATTCCTTATGTAGTCTGTGGCATACCAGTTACTCTCACTTTTCCTATGACTAGGGGTATTACAGGCTTTTTGGATCACAAGGTTAGAAAGCTAGAACATTATGGATTGCAACATTACATGCCACAGGGAAGAGGACTGGGTGAAAAAGGATCTATTTCCCTATGGGTAAAAAGGGTCTGAGAGAGGTCTGAGGAAAATAATTGGCCCGAACTTTCTGAGAATCTAATCCACAGTAGTTAAAACACAGAGAAAGCATGCTTTTTACATTCATTCCTCCTTCCTGAGTTTGCAAAAGATGAACTGAACTCCTAACAATTACATCACAGTCTCAAAAACAACAACAGTTTTCCAAAAGATCTCACAATTTTTTAAAGATACTAACTTAAAAGGAAAAAAAACCCAAACCAAAACAAAGTGTTGTAAGACCTTAAAGACTTCCAAAAACAGTGCAACAGAGATAACAATATCTTTTGCTGTTTCTAATGCCAGAGCATATGCCACTAGGCAAAAAATGATTTCATATCATTCAACAGGACCAAAGCGCAGTAGCTGATCATAGTTCCTGTACTCCTAACATTATTCACAGATTCATTCTTCTTAATCTCAGTATAAGCTGAGGCCCACAGAAATGAGGCTTGTTAACCATTTTTTTGGCTGCTGTGTGTGTAAGCCTATTCAGGTCATGGCTATGACACAAGACTAGGCAGTACGTCTGCTGTATCTGAGGTACTGAAGGAAAGAAAGAAATTTGACAGTTTTGGACATGGACACCAACATCAAAATGACCAAAGTCCCTGTAGTCAGCCAATATTGTTGTGGGTTTCCTTCTTTACAAGGTGGCCCCATATTTTCAAGTCATTTTGCTATTCACGTCATCTGCCAAAAGACATAAGAATTGTAATAAAGATAGCTTATTGAAGGGATAGAACAAATGGCAATGATTTATATCTAGGAAAAGAAACTAATGAAACATATATATGAACAAGATGTTCACTGCGCTGTCATGTTCATTATTTTTCTAGCTCAATCATTTTTCTGTTGAGCATGTTATCATATTGTGTGCAACAAACACAGGCATATGGATTCTCCAGAATGGAATGCTCCTGGCTGAAGAACACAGGTGGTTCTCTACCTGATGGGAAATGGCACTGTGCTCAAATTACTGGTCTCTACTTTGCATGAAACTTCCGTACAGGTCTGACATCAAGACCAATTTGATGATGGAAAAGGACTGCTGATCCAGAGGTATGGAAACCATGAAAGTATTTTTCCAAACTCTGTGGAAAGAAACCACTGATTCCTGCCACGTGCTGGTTGACATGTTTCTGTTTGCTAGGCATACAGCTCACTCACCTTCTGCATGAGCTTTTTCTCAGGCAAAATTTTGTAAATTTAGTGTACTTCCACAGCTTGTTTCTCCTCTCTGAAGGGTGTCACTAATGAACCCTTGACCAATTATTATCAATCTAACACTTTTCCACTGTCTGTTTCAATGTTGACTACTGAAAAGTGATGACTATGAGGTCTGGAATTCAACCTTTTCTCCCTTTCTCATGCTGATGGTTTTATTTTATCAAATTCATAGAGCCAAGCTCTGATACTACTGTTCTTCAGTTTTCAATATCCAACCAGCCCTAAACCTCCCAGAGAGTTCATTCCTCATGCTTATTTCTGTCATCTAAGTCATCTCCGATTGCAATTCCAACAATTTTTGTCCATACTATAAGCATTCTACTCTATTAAAATTTCCTTTTATCTTTGAAAGGTCCTGGCAGGACCAGTAATCTTGCCTGACAGAATAGATATCAAAGAAAAAGGTTGCCGGAGTGCGTATTGACAGTTTTTGGCTTTAATGCCTTGTGCTAGGAAGCAAAAAGAAACACCAAACAGTAAAAAAAAAAATAATCTGGCTTGCTCCAGCAGTAAAAAAAGTGATCAGAATCACTTTCTTCAGTTTCCTCTTGAATCTCACACTGAGTGTGTCCTAGCATAATGATAATGACTGTCCATCTATTTTTGATTGGTCAGTGTGGCAAATGGTTACAAGCTTTAAATCAGGACGGGTCATTGAACACTTAGAGAATATTAAAACTTTTGATCATGAATCAGAAGTTCCACAGCACAGAGATAATTTAAAAAGATATATGAACTTCAGGAAGTTCATTTGCCACTTAATTGAATCCAAAACATTATTTACTGCACAATATTATCTGAACAAAAGCCGCCTGCTTTAAAATTGTTTTTCCTGAAAAAAATAAGAAATCAGTTCTTAATAGGAAATCACAGTATAAAAGCGTGTAATGGTGGGATGTGAATCTGGGCAGTTTAAGCTCACTTTCAAAATACCATCAAATGAGAATTTCTGTGTTTGTATCTACCAGAATAGAATAATTGTTACATGATATTTGATGACAGATCTGGGAAATGAAGCCACTAACAGCAGACTAAATGACTCATTCCTTCTGGTTGCTGCTTCTGGGAGGTGAAAGGTTACTTCTGCATCTATCCAGTTTCTTCTCCCAGGACTCCAAAACCAATAAAATTAGTTTGACCAGTCTTGCACCTATGGCTACAAAAATATCTGACTTAGCGTCTGCTAATTTGGAAAGTTTGGAGTTGATGTCAGACAAAAAGAAATCTCGGCTAAAAATTTTTGCTGACAGTTGAAAGAGATCAAATTTATAAAGAAAAAATGTCTCCCACAAATCAGTCTCTCTGAGCTACATTTGAAAAAGACAAGAATAAGCTCTATAGTCTAAGAAATTACTTCAAGAAGATATTTCTAGGAACTGTTCCGGTTTTGGTAGTCACAGTAAAAGTGAGATAAATTGTTACTGCTTGCCAGTAACCTCAACACATGACACACACCCCTGTAAAATCAGTGTTTGCCACCACGTAGCATGCACTACTGACATTTTTTGTAGGAAACAAAGCAAAAGTGTCAAAGGTCTGAGAGCTGTGAACAGCTCTAAAACATTGACTACCATCAGCAAGCTAAAAGTAAGCATAGAAAACCTTTGCATTATTTTCTATTAATTGTGGTTTTCAAGATTGTAACTGATTACCTGTGAATCTGTACAGATTATTAACTCATAAAATGCTAAGTTGTTTCCAGTGCTACAGGATATATTTTGTATTTATCTATGGTAATCATTTCTTAAATTGCCTGAAAGTTCTAAAGTAAAAAGACGAGTGCTGGAAAAATCTAGGTTTAATTAAAATAATACTGAAGTGGATGTTTTTCTCAGAACTAGTTAGATAAAATGATGGGGAAAAAAGGATATCAGAGATGTGTGTCAATAGTCTGTAGTATGTGCAACCTGAGAAGTTGATTAACTTTGAGAAACTACAATTGCCAAGCCTGCTCATTTTAGGGAACTACACCATTAGTGCCATTTTGCCGTGAGTTTTCTTCTGCACTGGGATTGGAGCTGATGTCACTTATTGATAGGAGTTAGGGAACAACTGAGCCCTTATTATATCCATTATTTATCTCATCTGCTATGGGAGGACAATTTACTTCCACATGTTTTTGCTTGCACAGAGAAAACCAAGAGGTAAGAACCAAAAATGATAAGTGATTGTTAGTATGTATCACCAGACTCCTTTAACATTTAGCTTGTTTTGGTGATTGCCTTTGTGTGATCAGCTGATAAAGGAAACAGAAATATATGATACACTGAGCACTCTTAGCGACAGTCTGAGCACAGATCCGTAAGTCGTGGGCTAAAATATGTTGTGCACATGCAATTTTTTACATTTCTTATCCATGCCTTTTCATATATGTTTGGACTAAATAATCTTGAAGTTTTTTTTTCCTTCCTAAATGATTCTATGATTCTAACCTGCCATGGCAAAGCAGTATGTCCATGGGTATTAACTGCCAAACACACACTTGAAGAAGGCAAGTAAATCCAGCACAGAAACATTTTGCACTCACCTCCCGCACAGGACTCTGAGCACTCTGTAAAGCCTTCATATTCCCACTCATAGAGCTCATCCAGCTCCTGCAAGCCGCCATACAAAAGCTGAGTCTCCTCTGGAGTGTATTCAGCTGTCTCCCCACTGCAGGGACCACTGTAACAGGCTCTCTGAGACACAGGTTTGGGGCCTTCACATTCATCAATGGGCAGATCAGCCACAGACTGAGAGAAAGAGAGGAGCACTTGGCATTTCACAAGCCGCACCTGGCTGCCTACTCCACAAGTGACACTACAGGTGGACCAAGCCTCAGGAATAAACCTGTGAGAGGAAGAGAGCAAGGCAAGTTACGTCCACAAATTGACAGGCAAGCAAAATTTGGATAGTCCTGTCCAGGCCAAATTTTATTTAATGAAAAACAACTACTTAATCTCATCATACATTTATTAAAAAATACACATAGGAGGTCCTGTTGACAACTCAGTGGCAGGTCTCTTCATATCCAAGAAGAAAAACAAACTCTTTTAACACTCACCTTGATCCTAAAATGTCTCAGTGCAAGGCATCCAGCAATCTCCCAATGTGCCCAATGTACATGATGATCCCACTAGCTACCTTTTGCAAGTATTCAACCTAGATAATCTTTGCCTTTGTTGCTAAATTTTTTTCAATAGTAAGTATTGAACAGGCTGCTGTTCAGGTAACTGCAGTATTACATGGAAAATAATTTCAATTATTGTTCTTGTATCACAGTAACTGTTTTTAAGTCTTAATCTGAAGCTAGCAAAAAGTAAAGAATTCCTAATTTCTCTAATATTTTTCTAAGATGTTTTTGTGGGTTTTTTAAATTTTTTTTTTTCCCGAGGATATTTAACTTTTCTTTCATTAAAAAAAACCCTAAGACTGTTTCATTTTTATTGTGGATTTGTTTACCCATTGCACTTGTCTTACTGATTAGTAACCCTTACATGCTCCAAATTTTCACTTCTGAAAGTCCATGCATATTTTATTAAAAACACTTTGCAGCTGTCATTACAATAAACAGACTGAATTCCATCTCTCATTATTTTCCTCATCAATGGAATATTTTCTCAATTTCTCTGTGTTGTTGCTGCTTTTTCAATGCCAGTGCTAGGAACTGGACTAGCATTGTATACAAAGTTATCAACCCTAAGATTCACATTCAACTCTATACCACATCACTAGTACCTTGTTGCAGTAAGGTAACACACCTGGTTTTGCTGAGCTCATGTTGAACTACGCTGACTCCTAAATATATCCAGAAACAATAGTTTCAGGGCACTACATAACCTGCAATACTTAAGTTTTGATACCTGATGTCAATGGTATTGGAGCACTAAAGTTATGATACAGGGTAATTTAGATAGCTTTATCTGATTGTCTTGCCTTCTCCATTGGCAAACTCTGCCACAGGCAAGTTCGAAGGCAGCGGCTGTAGTTATACTTCAAGGACAAAAGAATGAGTAGTTGGATCTGGCACTGATACTTGCTGAACCTCATAGGAACAACCCCTGTTAATAACACTCTCTCATTAACAGTAAGTGTTTGGAATCTGTCTCCTTCTGCAAAGTCCAGTTTTGGGATGCATTTTTCACGGAAACCTGGCTTTCACTGACAGTACTCTCTCCCTTTGGTCTTTATTTTGTAGGCCACACCAGAATCGGACAGCTTTGCCCAGGGCTGAAGGCAATACACCGGTCTGTTTCGGCTGTGGTCTGGAGTTACCCGGAGCTCTAGCAAACTGATTTCTCACTCTGGGAATCCCATGAACAGTTTTGATAGGAAGAAAAGGGAAGTTCAGTTTTGTGATCAGCATATTTGAAAATATTTTTATACACTTCTCCCTTTCATCCACTGCCTTTCTCTAGCTGACAAATGACTTTCCCTCCAGGCTGAAGTTAAAAAAAATCCAAAACCTAAAAAGGGAATTTGTTGTTTTCCCAGCATGAGTATGTCAGGATCCCTTACTGGAACATCACAGTCTTCTGGAGGAGAGAGAGTGCATCTCTTTACCCACTTTTTGTGGGTCTTTATAACATCTTGTTATAAACCCGATATCCACTACTAACACTATACAGAGAAGGTAACAGAAAGGAAAGAAATTAATTGCAGATATTATTGTAACATTTGAAAATATTTATCATGCTGCTACAAAGACTGTGAGAATTCTTTCAGAAGCAAAATTTTTGGGAAAGTAATGATGCAAAGTGATTCCATTTTCCTACTCTTAAGACATTTTATCTTAAAATATCAGTCTTGTTTCCAAGACGATATCATGGCATTTTGAGAGAATTATACTCTTTTGAAGTACAGGTGGGCCACTCTAAGACTGCAGCTGCTGTTATTCTATTTTGATATGGAAAATGTCCTGTCAGAGATTAAGCAGTTCGCATCAGCCACTGTGACTTAGATATTTTGACTACTTTAAATGTACAGCCTCTTAACCTGGCAAACAGGAAGGCAGAAACCCTAATCAGATTGTGGAAAAAAAAAAGTCCTGGTCTTCATCAGATGCTGTCTTCTATATATTTTTGAACACTGTAAATTGTTGTGTAACTTTGCTTTATTGAAGAACTGCTGTACTCCAAACCAAAAGGGAAGATATTTTGCAAGGTATTAAAATTATTCATTTAGAAAAACAGTGGTACTTCAAATACCTGGAATATTTACACGTGATGTATATCATACATACAAACAGGGGAAAAAAAGGGAGAGGGCCCAAAAGAAAAGTAAGAACATTACTAAAGAAGGCTGGATCCTTTTTGAAATGAGGCTTGATTGATAAATGCCACTTATTATATTATTTCACCCGAGTCAGCAACTCATATTGAAAATAATGGAACACCTTTAGGAAATGGTATTTTTTTCAGCTATCTAGGCCAAATTTCTACATTTTAAGTGATAACCTTGGAAATATGATTTAATTCTAATATAACTGTTAATTGATAAAGAGAAAATCAGCAGAATCAAAAGAGTTAAAAGCAGAAAAAAGAGGAGAAACTCAAGAAAACCCCACAAAAAAATCAACATATAGTACTTGTAATTAGAAATGGAACATTTATGTAATGTCAATGAATAATATAAACATATAGTGTTTCTGAATTTTCCATAATTTTAACACCAGAAAATTATAAAGGCTTTCAAATATCTTTGTGTTGTCATTAATGACAAATGCTGCCAAATGGTGAGCACAAAACACAAAAAGTATATAAATAAAAAAGGGACAGTTCATAGATTTAAAGTTCTTTGTCCTACATACAGCTCATCTTCCACTGCTCAGCATTGTGCATTTCTGTATGCTAACCTCTGAGCTACTTGGAAAATGGAAGTAGTGGAATAGATATACTGAGAAGTAGTTTTTTTTGAAAATGGGAAATGATGGAGGTGTTTCAGTTGTCATTTCATATTGTTCAATTAAATCCCAATGTAAAAATCATCTTTCTAATAACAACCCTAATAAACAAGACAACAGCAATAACTCATTCCTTCAGCTAAGGACTGGTGTATATTCCCCTCCATATAGAAACATATACGTAACTGGGGAAGTCAGAAGAGAAACAAAAAGACAATGTCAGTGCTCAGCAGTGGGAGACCTTTCACAGCAGGTCACAGTGGGTTCAGGGTGACACCCATTGAGAGCTCTGCCAAGTGTTCTGGAGATTTTCAAAACTCTTGATGTATGTAGCAACAGCCTCTTCTGTCTAGGACTTGGGTTCTTACAATACGTGTTACGAACAAAAACAAGTGTCTACATACTTGTGGAGAAAAAGAGCTAATTTTCTTCACTGTGACATAATTACATGTTGCCTTTGATTTTTATTGTTTAATGTTTTTTTCTTTATTGCTTTATTTCCTCTTGCTTTGTTTGTTTGTTTGTTTGAATCCATCATTGGGTAAATCTATGGCTTAGATAAAGTCCGAGGTTTTGAGACATGCACATACCAGTAAGACTGAGTGTTCTAAGGCAGAGACGCCCATCTATTAAGGTATCTAAATTCAGATACCACCGGTGAAATGAAATTTCAGTGGCTTATTTGAAGGCTTGGGAATTTTCTGTGATAGATCCAGAAGTAAGCAGACACTTCCAGACATCTTGTCTTGAGCTGAAATGCAAGCCTGTCATTTTCCTCCAGCAAAGGCCCCCTTTCCACAGGTTTTAAGATATGGGTAACACCACAGGATGCTCACAAACAGCACTGGATAGCTGCTGGTGCCATTGTTCAGAGAAATGAGACGGTAGTCATGACCACTTATCAATAAAATATCAGGGCTCCATCCATAAGAATATTAACACTGGAGGCAGCTGCACAGGTCCAATTCCAATCAGAGTGATTACTATCCATCCCTCTAAGTTTAGTTTGAACACGATTTTTCCTTCAGGTTTGTCTCTTTGTTTGATGCTGTTGGTGCTCTCATTCACTGCTGCCTTTCTCCACAGGGAAAGACAACTTCTTCTGTCCTGTATTGTTATTACACATAAATCCTAAGTAGTTGTGACTGTATATAGTGGGTCCTTGAATGAGTAGATAGAAATCATTACCTAACGTGAGCCTGCTGCATTGCTGACATTCCCTTTGAGCAACCATGTATATAGTTTAATTTCTTCCCATCAAGTCTTAAAATTAAGAAGTTTCTCTACACATTCTTCCTCCTCTTCACCACTTACATCTAAAGTGGACAAGCAATGGCGCAGCAGATAAAGCTAACTATGTCCTTAATATCTTTTTTTTTTGCCAATCCAACAATCATAACATGCTTTATTTTTAAAGTAAAGCTGTAATAGGAAGTTTTAAACTTACTTATTAACCTGTGAATCAGGTACAAAGAACATGATGGAAACTGTTCAGCAAGGAAAATAAAATTAAAATAGTTTATGTATCTTTAGAAGCATAAATACCTCCTGAAAAGTAAGAAAGAGATATCGAGTACCTCTGTCACACTGGCCTCTCTGTCCGTGTCCAATTCCCGGAGGGCTTTGTAACCCCTGCTAATGCATGTCAGGAATTTCCTTTTATTTTTTACTGAACTGGCCTCATCATTATGATGGTGCCATCTGGCATCCAGATATTATTGTTTGCCCTCTCCCCCATCACTCTGCCACTACCCCCTGCCCCTTTTTTTTTTATGGCTAGCACCAGGGTTATTTATGGCAGCATGTTAAAAGCTGGATATGGTGTTAACACAAAAAAACATTTTTCAAGAGTTAGAGACAGAATCTTTTAAGAAACTCTCCACCACTCATAAACCCAATCTCATTATACATAGAAAACCCCATGCTTTTTTAATCATGACTGCTATTCTTTCTGGCTCTGGCTGTCACACTGTTCTGGTGTAATGAATTCTAGCAGAAGAGGTCAGATGGACAGATACTATGGCTCCTTCCTCAGATAACATTTCTAATGCCTGGGGAATGGTCACTTCAGCGATGGACAGCAATAGGAGAATAACATGTACCTCAACACAGGACAGCAAGGCCTTCTCACCTTACACATTTATTCTGAAAAAGATTACAATACTTTATTACCAACATGGAATATTCCATAGTAGTTCTGTCAGAAATTAATATTTAACTGATCCCATTTAGGGGTGCAGTAGGTCAGTTAACACAAACATGACTATTCCCTCTAGACTTGAAGTGGCTGAATTGGTTGTGATTAATTCTTTGAGCAGCAGAACCAATGAAGAAGTATTTAACATGGATTTTCATTTGAAGGCTGAGTGCCCAAGTGGATTCTCTGCTCTCTTTTAAGGACTGAACTCCTTTAAAAACCTTTCCTTCAACTGGGGAATTCTAGGGTGTCAGTTTTCCATTCAGTCGTTTAGTTCAGTGACACATGTGGAAAACACTTCCACTGAATTTCCTGAAGAGTATCAACCAAGTTTGACAGAGGACTAAAATTCTCTGTGATAATTTTATACCTCTGTCAGAATCAGTTAATAGTAATAAATTCAGACATTACTGAGAGGAGAGGAAGGCAACTGACAGATAGACATATACAGACAAAATTCAACTATAAGGCTTGCTTGCATTAGAAATTCCTGAAGATATAAATAATGGAAGGCACTATACACAGATGGAATAAAATTGTGGCATCTGGTGCTCTGGCAGCACATATCAGAGAATAATTACAAATTACAGGTGGAAGGATAGTATATGAGAAAGACCGTAGCTTTATAAATCATAATATTCAATTTCATAACAAAAATCATATTCACTAGAAAGTTACAAAAATCAGAAGACAGCAATACAGAGATTCACAAATGTGAGAACTCAAGTCATAGAAGAAATATGCTGAAATTTTTCAGTTTGGGCTTTTAAACTTCTAATCAAATGTAAACTTTGAGAAGGACAATAGAATTGCTTATAGATGATGATTGTTTTCTCTGCCCAAGGAATGATAAGGGAGAAGGGGTAACAGTGGCTGGGGAAGAATGGTCTACTGGCGACAATGAACGGCCTGTTTGTAGAGGAGAACGGGGGCAGTCAGGGACTTGGTGGCATAACAAAGCTTGGCAAGAGCCTCAGATGAAGTGGGGGAAAAGAATGAATCCTTGCTGATGTCTGCGCAAGTGGAGTAATGAAATCGGTAATTACTGCACCAACACAGAGTGACTAGGAAAATCATACAAGCACAGCCTGTCTGAAGAAACTTCCATTACCTCAACTCAAAAGTAAACACACATATGAACACAATGTTGCCTCTTCAGCACCTGGTTTACCATGCCACTGGAGGCCTTCTGCTGCTCCTCCTGCCCCACAGCTGCTCACTCATTTTAGTCCACAGTCAGCAAAACAGCTGACCACATCACACAGTCTTATACCAGCTCGATCCAACATTAAAAAACTCTCAACTGTTCCAAGCCTCAAATTACCATGTATCTACACTCCAGACTGATCATCCATCAGCCAAAATATGTGGGTGGTAGTCTGACATCTGTCAGGGTGGTGGGCCATGGAGTATTACATTGTGTCTCTGCACAGATGGAGAAGTAGGGGCCAAAAGGTGCATTATCAGGGAATACACCTTGCTCTTGGTGTGGCTCAAATCCCTATACAGCTGAATGAAATGATGCTATAAATCTGGCCCCAAAGTTGATTGTTCCTTGTATCTTGGTGAGTTCTGAATGTTTTTTCTCTTTTATATTGTTACATACAGTTTTTCAATCTAAGAACCAGGAGCTAAAATGAATAACTGTTTGAAGTCAGACAGTAATGAAAAACAATATTAATAGTGAGGCACTGAAACTAATTTTAGGTGGAAGTTCACTGCTCGAGATTCTTGAAATAGATTAGATATTCTGGAACAATATGCAGATGGATGCTACAGTTTACAAATAGAGATTGCATGGATGGTTCTTCCAGCACAAATTTTCAAAGTTTTTATTTTGTTTTCCTGTCTCATGCCTTATCACCAAAAATCATTCCAAACTAAGCACAAGGCATCTCTGAGCTTTGGGAAAGTTTGTGTGAAGACCCTGACTTCATGCACTTTATTCTTCCTGTTAGTCAACACTAATAAAAATCTGTACTTAAACTTATTTTAAGTAGATTTCCCATCAGTCCAAAATAAAGATTAGAAATGCTCCTAGAGGTGTGCTGTGCAGGGAGAAAACAAGTGTACAAAATGTCACTCCAAGGCAGACTGAACCTAGTTGGGACTTGCCTTGCTGTATGGGAATGATAGCTTCCCCCTGGCATCACTGAAGCCTTGCACTAGGTGCAGTAGTCTTTGCAGAAAAGGGCCTTCGAGCAGCAGAGCAGTGACATAAAGTATGGAGGTGTCATAACTCTACTTGAAAACAATCTGAAGTTCTTAAACCCCTCTCCCTTTAGATCTCTCAAGGACTGTTTTAGTACCATAAATAATATACCCATAAGGTTTTCGAAAATATTTTATTAAAATATGCATCATGATAAACAACAGGCTACGCCTGTTCTCTACACATCCCTTCTTGTTAATACTTAAACCTACATATACCTATATATGTATACCCACACATCATATAACTATACTCCTTTTCTACAGTGAAATCAACCTTGTTCACTAAACTGATCAAAAAATTTCTTAGTGTAACGAATTATTCCAAATATGACCACATAACAGCATATCAGTATTGCTCCTATTTTATGTGTGCTCCCGAGATTTATTTAGTTTGACAAATGCACATTTAGCTAAGTAATTTAGTATAGTCATGAGAAAAATCACAAGAAAATAAACTGCACTTTAGAAATGAAAAATAAGTACACTTATAAATATTTTCTAGGCTTTGACTCTGAATTAATCAACCTATAAAGTCTGTGGAACTCTGGAAGCAGTTGTGGATCTCATTATGCTATATGTGATAGGTACTACTAATACATATAAACACATATGAATGTGTACATTTGTCTGTGTATATATATGTATAAATGCTTCTGTATACAAATATTTGCCTATATGTATATGTGTATACACATGACGGATGGATAATTTTTTTTTTTATTTTGAAGGACTTACTTCACATATCTCCAGCTCTCTTGCAATGCTCCAGTTTCAAATTACTTCAGTTCAGATTAATCATGCAAAAACTGCAATTATATTGTACAACAATGTTTTTTAGTCCAATACATAGTTGCAGTTGCAATAAAAAATGCCATGTGTTTAGACGCAAGGAAATGGATATTGATGGAAGCTGTGTACAGAGGTTGCAATTATAGCATGCATTTATTACAGTTTCAGATAAAAAACATCTAAAATATAATCATAAGAGTATTTTTAATTTCTCAGCCTCATTGCTCCAGGCTTATGTTGTATGTATCACAGGATTCTAGTTTGTTTTCTGCTAAAATTAATTCTTTTTTTTTTTTTTTTTTTGGCTGTTACTATGCTTTTCCTTGGGGGAAAAGGCAAGAGGGAATCAAAAAGGCTGCCTTGTTTTACCTTTTGCTTCACAGGGGTATTGAGAAAATAAATAAAGCTGCCGAGCTGTGAAGATACAGTGGTAACAGAGAACATAAAAATGCATAGGTAGATGGCCTTTATTATAATATTCTTGTAATGACCCTAAATAGAGTGTGTTTATTTGCTCAAATTAAATCTGCATTTACCCTCTTGAAATGTCTCTTCGCACCTAAGTATGACACAGCCTTTAAGACCATTGCTTTCCACAGAGTTGGGTTCATCCTTTACACTCTAACAGAAGCCGAATACATTCAAGAGACTGTGCTACTTCTGCGCAAGTCCCAGGGTCTCACATGGAAACACCACAGAATCACATAGGGCTTTGGACTGGAAAGGACTTTAGAGATCCTCTAGTTCCTACTCCCCATGCCGTGGGCAGAGGCACCTTCCACTAGACTGGATTGCTCAGAGCCCCATCCAACCTGGCCTTGAACACCTCCAGGGAGGGAGCAACCACAGCCTCTCAGGATCACGTAATGACAACCTGTTGTAAGCAAATTTTTGAGACTTACGATGGTTCTTCAGATATAGCTGTTCCTTCCTCCAGCTCTTGAGCCTGCTTATACCATGGCAACTTTGCTTCCACGGGAAGTTTCTCTATGGAGCAAACACAAGCACATGAAAATAGGAAGCACACGGTAGTGCTGCTACGTGTGCCACCCTCCCTGTGCTCACCAAGCATGCATGTGATGCATGGGTGCTTTCACACACATGGAGGCTGAGCACAAAGAAGAAAAGGAGAAATGAGAACAGAGGGGAGAGAAACAAACTCTTTTGTCACATGGACTATATCGCTTACAAGGTTATATGGCCAGATATTTTCACTGCAGGTAGAAAGGCTTTAGTGTCCCAAAGCCAGATAGGCAAATTAAAATCGTCGCCTTTCAGACTGTACAACAGGACTGTAAAAGTAGGCACTTTGGAAAGTATTTTTTTGGAGGGAAACTTGCAAGTGTAACAGGCCTCCATTACACTGTAAAGGCACAATGTGTAACAACCCTGTATTTACCTTTAAATTTAAGAATTTCAGAAGACAATGCTGAGCTTGGTTTTGGTAGATTACAAAAATAAAGAAAATCCTGCTTTGATGAGTGATACAAGAAGAAAGTTATAATTAAATGGCCCAGCTATGCTTTTCAACTCTGTTTATCAGTTCATCAGCTATGCGGATTTTAAGAAATGAGCTTGATACTCTTTCTGTCATTTCTGATGGAAAACAGTGGAGCTGCTTTTCTTCCCTTCCAGGATGTGAGCACAGTGTAATGAGCTGCTCTGCTCTGGGGAGTGCAGAGCTTTGCAAGCCAAACCCCACTTTCAAAGCAGAGTAGCTGAGCTGAAGGCAGCAGAACTGTTTTGGCTCTACAGGGGTATAGAGCAAGAGCAAATTTGGCACTAAAATTTGAGAAGGAGCTCTGCATTTCAACAGAACTTTCTGGGCTGGGATCAGGAGAAAAAACCACAAAGGGCAGGGAGACTCAGACCACTGAGGAGAACCAGAGCTAAACCTATTTGCCACTCACAAATCACCTAAGCCTTTTGGGTTTATGTAAGCGTGGACTTGTATCCGCCAACAGGAGCAGGCTAATGCCATTCAGAATAGTCAGAAACCTTCTGTGACTCTGTTGTGCAGAACAATGAACATTTCGCATATGCACACAAAATTTTCCATCTCTCAGTTGTATCACAGAGGAGCAATGACCTACAATTTTACTACACAGCTACTGCAACTTTAGTCATGCAAATTTTCTTGGAGCAAGTTATTAACTGGGGAATAGAGTGACAGTAATAGAATTACCATACCTCTACCTTAGAAACAGCTCGCCAAGCTCTTCATCTGAAATATTAGTGCCATTTAAGGATGAATGTTTGCCATCACAGCTCTTAGTTTAGTCTATATTTTACTAATCATCCAAAATATGTAGGAAATATTTCTATTTATATGTTCTACAGTTTGTTTTATGGGTTTTGGAAAGTCACATCTTACTGCTGTGTTTTTTTTGCTTAGGTGCAAATGCTTGTAAAAAGCAAAATTCTCGTTGTTTTTTAAATAACTTTCCTTTTTTTACAGGTGTAGTTAATTATCATCAACACTGTAAAATTTGTTAGAGGATTAGAAATGTTGATGTTGTACAGTATGCTTTGACAGAAAAATGAACAAAAAGCACTTCTAAGCTAAGGAGAAATTTTTACCTTTGGAGATTAAAGTAAAATCTTTTCTTTTTTAAAGCACTTCCAGGAAAAACAGTTATATAATACAGAAAGTTGTACTAGATGAATATAGCTTCTGTATTAAAACTGAAAATCATTACTTAATCTAGTGATATTCTATTTTTTTCCCATTATTGGTGCAACATAAAGTGACTTAGGGATTGAATAAACTAAAATGAAATAAATTACATGAGCAATTTGCCTTCTATTTTTTCCAGAGTGTGTTAAGAAAAGAGAGACTTTCACATTTTTTGCCTTGCTGCCTCTGTCAGCTAGCAAGATTGTTTTCTGCTTTGCGCTAACCCAGTGGCAGAAAAAAAAAACAGGCTAGGAGTAAAACATTCAATAGATGAGCGCTTCATTATCCCTACTGCTCTAAATTTCTAACTCTAATTGTGTGAAATAAAAAGGACAAATTTCTAATCTATAAATAGAATAATTTGATTTGGATGACACCTCTGGATATCAGCTAGTCCAACACTTTTCTGAAAGCACTGTTCAGCCTTCAGTTATATGGATATTCAAATATTACCTCTTGCATTACGAAGGGAGAACTGAGAGAGTGTAGCAGAACAAAGATGAGGAGGAAAACTAAACCCAAGTAAGCCAAGCTTTGCATATGACTTTTCATACCATGTGAAAAATGGAAGAAGGTGGCTACAATTCTGATTCCCTACAATCAGAAATTAATCATGTGTAAGCTGCAAAAGGCAACATAAGATCTTCTCCAGAGTAAAGATTCCCTGCTCTTGCAAGGGTGGGCTTCCAGCAAAGAATATTTTACTTTGTTCCCTGACAGGTCCCATTTGAAGACACTTCATGACAGATAGAGGTAAGCAAAGCTTTCCTAGATGGCCTTGCATCCTTCTAAGCAGAAGTCAGTTGTGGGTGGTTTGCAGCACAAGATTTCTTTTGTGTCTTACTGCATTCTGCTTACACCACATGACGCAGGCAGATTGGATCTTGCATTACCTGTGCTCTGAACACCATAAACCTACAGCACCCCATAAAAACAGCAGACTGAATGAGCCCAAATCCACTGAATACCCGTATGAGGCTCAGAGTCATGCTAACCCAGTCACAGGACCTTTTTTCGCCTTTTTTTTTACGTCTTGGAAGGTGGATGGAGTAAGCTCATAGTGACCAGTAGAATACAGTGCAAAGATACTCATTACTTCCCAGAGACCCTGGGCTTCACCTTTCCGGTGCCTGGCAGATAGAGTGAATTCTCATGGTCATGATAAACTGGAATCTTGAAACTTGGCAAATGTGCCTATCATCAGCCTCTAATGCAGAAATTGAAGTTACCTATTTCACTGTTTCATCTTGGAACAGCACAAGATCCTGGGTCACTCATTTCACAGGGCTTCATAAAAAGTGCTCTTAATATGTTTCAAGATAAAAATCCTTTTTTTAAAAGGAATTGTTTTCTTCTGATGGTAAAGTGCAAGCCTACAGTTTAGAAAAGTTAAATCCATCTGAACTGCAGTAGCCTAGAGCTTTCCAAAAATTAGTCAGCATATGGGCACAGAGGTGGTAACAATAGAGCTGTACACATGCGTGGTCCCATGCATGCTCATACACCTGTGCAAATGGCCAAATACATGTGTCTGCTGCATCTGCTCACTGCCTGTTAGTCCAACCCAGTCTCCAGGTCTCTTTCTAACATTCCTATCCCATAAGAACCTCCAAACGAATGCAGAAATATTTTCTCCTTCTTTCAACAAACCATGGTGGTTTTACCCCAGCATCACTCTCTGTTTGAGGCCCAAGGAAGAAAAATGTTACTTTACAGATTGTGAATACTCCTTGCTACAAGATGTTTCTGTCTGACAAATTTTGCAGCCTAGAGATTGAGAAGAACCTCATGATCAGATAGGCTCGCTTCTGACCTATTTCATGCTAAAAGTTATGAACAGGCACTTTTGTAATTACAGTTATATTTATTTACCAAAGGCATTGTATATATATAAAATTTTAATTTATTTTAAAACATAGGGCAAATTTAGCTCGGATGCAAACAGTGAAACTACAGCCAAATTTATATTTATATTGCTTAGTCTGCTGGACCACAAATTAACTACGAAAAGCCCAAAGCTTGTAAGAAAAAAGAGGCTAGCACTCACTCCAAGCTGCTAGCAGGCAGACAGGAACAGACAGGTGCAAAATCATAACTCGATGCACATGGAAAGTGATGCCAGCAATGAAATAAAATGGTTGAACATAGAAGAGCCCTGAAAAATTTATGAGAACCATTCTGCCTCATTACCTTTGGGCTTGTAGCAAGGAGTGGGTACAACACATTCTTCTTTTATGTGTGGCTTTGTTTTAGGACTACAGCCTCCTGTGTGCATGCCCCTGTGGTCAATGCAAAGGACCACACGGTATCTGAGTCCTTGTCCAC
Source organism: Oreocharis arfaki (assembly GCA_013398015.1). Taxonomy (NCBI): domain Eukaryota; kingdom Metazoa; phylum Chordata; class Aves; order Passeriformes; family Paramythiidae; genus Oreocharis; species Oreocharis arfaki. Next base: position 37,784 of record VZRR01003647.1, on the reverse strand, counting down.
AGGTCACAGTGCACTGCATTAAAAAAAAAAAAAAGAAGAAAAAGAAAATGAAAAGGAGGGAAAAAAAATCACATAGAGGAATGATAAATATAAGGGAAATATGCAACAGAAGTATGTGTACATCAGAGGGCCAAACATGATGTGGAAACACCCAACCTTGAACACAAAGACCCACCAGCGCAGGGGGTCTCCTGGACCAGGGTTTTCTGGCATCCCGGTTTCTACCGCTGCCAGCTCACCCACCCCAACACAAAGTATTCATAATATTTGGTAATTATGGATAAGGTATAAAATTGACAGAAATTTTTGCCCTTTTGCTCAGAACATTTACTTGATTTGGACATTTTGCCACTGGACTTCTCTTGAAGTGCCACTTTTGTAGTGTTGTCTACTTGGCGTGTAGCCATCTGTCCCATATTGGATATGCTCAGTAACACCCTGTCAGTTTCATTTGGAGCCACTCTGCTTTGCTTGGACAAAGTACTGGTGTTACACTTGGCTATTTTGGAAAAAAACCAGCAAACAGAATAGGAAACTATTGGGATTCCTTCCCTCAGAAAGTTTCTTAAATAGGTTTTTTTCAAACTTTTAGAATTTGTTTCTGCTATGGTTCATCAACTTTTCCCCCCTTCACAGATCGTTTCAAAATTGGTTGCACAGGAGAGGGTCCAAACTACCAATCAGCTGCAAGCACTATGGATATTACCAATATTACTTTGCTCTTGGATAGCAGCTTTCATCTGGAAATCAGCTAACACTTTGCAATCAGTCAACATCTCATCTGTAGGTAAGCTAGCCTAGCTTCTAAAGCACAATTTACTTGTTGAGAAACTGGGGTGGTGAGAAATTATATTCAAGATAAGTGTTTATGTACAAAGTTAAAATACTTTACTACATTTGGGGAAGGATATTTCCAGGACATTGACTTTCATACAGAAGGAAAGGCAAGTCAGGAACAGACAACGACAAGTATCAAAGAGCAGAGTCATATACAGATTTATGTTCTTCTTGAAATTTCTCAGCAATTTTGCGTTATGGCTGAAATATTGTCATATTTCAGAAATACCATTAAATGCTCATGGGTTTTGTTTTGTGCATTTCATTCATATTCCCAGTCTATTATTAGTAGAAGGTCACCAATTAATGTTACAGAGCTGATTTATTTTTCCATCATTCTCCTTGCTCATGTTTACCTTATTAATATATTTTTCCTGAGTGTTTACTTTGCAGTTAGACAAATAGCATAATTTAAAACAGAGGTGTTGGCAATAAGGAGAGAAAGCAGCAAACATCCCTACTTCCAAAACCTCACTAAACTACAATTTAGGATTTTTTCCCTAGTGTGGTAAATACAAAACCAACAAAACTAGATGATTACCGGAGACCATTCTTGAGCAAGCCACTTTGGACAGTCAAATATATTGCAAGGCTGGACAACAGGCATCTTTGGAGTATACATGCACTTCCATTCTTCCACGGGGCTGATGCGCCCCTGAATGTCCTCTTCCACACAGGACACACTGCGGCTTTGAATGCCCCCTCCACAGGATGAGGAACAGGCAGTCCAGGGTGTACTTTCCCATCTGGGAAAACAAAGAGGCATCAGGAGACATTACCCTTGCTGTTCCCATCCCCACCTGTACCCCCAAAATGCAGAAACTGCTATCTGCAAGGTTGTTTGGTTGGTTGGGTGTTGGGGCATTGTTTTTTTTTTTTTTTACCTGATTCACATCAGTAAAAAATTAATCATATATCTATTTTCAAAAGTATCCATAGCAGAAAAACATGCTCATGGCTGGTGTCTTTTACATCACAGTTAATAATACAAAATCTCCTCTCTCCCACTAATCGTACTACTACTACTGCCACAGAAAATCTAAATACTTTTGAACTTGGTTTTTGTTTTCTTTTTTTATTGATGGGATTACCATATTTTCATAATTTCTCATATTCCAAAGGATCTTTGTCACAAGTCACAGGAAACTCAAGAGGCTGATGTCCCTTTTGAAGAACATAAAGTGAAAGAGCAGTGCTTCTTCCAAGGAAGCATGTCAACAGACAAAAAAAAAAAAAGAAAGATGAAAAGAGATTAACAAAAAGAAAATGTGATTTTACTAGTAAGATACATGTTCTCTGACGGATAAGCCAGATGGACCTTGTTTCCTTACAATCAAGGCAGTGAGAGGAGCTGAGAAACCATCTTTTCACTACAAATGCCATTTGAGAATGCAATGAAAAATCCACAGAATAATACATGCATATTCCTAAAGGCTACGCATACCTACGAGAATAATAATTTTTTTAGTGATGCATACGCTGTAACATATGTATTCCTTTATATATATACATGTCTGTCCACACAAAATAGGCCGGTATTGCCTCTCTTATATTCAAGCCCTTGTCACAGACTGGTTGTGGGACCATTCTCATGATCCAGTGTGGCTATTCCTGTATATTCCTGTGCATGACTGAGGTACAGAACTATGTGTTCTGCCTACCCGGAAACATTTAATGAAATAATTTTTTACCCCACAAGGCAAATGTCCTTTTCATAAGGACATTAAAAATACTGTTTGAAACAACAATTTTGGTCAGAAGACTTAATTTTTTTACTTCAAAAAATAGTTTTTGTGGAAAACACCCCACCTTGCTTCCTCCTTAAAGACAAGAAGTAAAGAAAGTGAAGGGTGAGGACTTTTATTCTCTCACTTAAAACAAAGGAAATACTTTTGTTAAGTAACAATTACAGGATCCCCAAGATTGCTGAGAAATATGAAAAATGCTTATCTTTCTCTCTAATTTTCCATCACATCAACCCATATTCTTCTCATCTGCTCCAGTACACCTAGCAATACTCTTATACGGCTACTGTCTGATAGTACCATAAAACTCAATGTGAAATGGCTTAAATTAATAGTTCTTTATGAGGAGTAAAGCCATGTAAAAGCCATTTTTTACACCATGCACAGCCATCATCGTGTGCTGATCATAAACATACTTCACAAAGATGTAATTTTAGGAATACTTCTACTTACATGTGCTCCCTGTGGCTCTGCTGAACAAGCTTCCCAACATACAGCTAAGGTTTCTCACTACCACAAACAAGACGCCCCAAACTGAAATTCACAAAATGCAAAATTTGCTGCAGCCCGCCTTAGCCATCTTCTCCTAGCCATAGAAACTGATGGCACCAGGGAGTTTCCTGCTGTCTTTGGGACAAGTTTCCAGGTGCTTTAGGCAATCGTAACAATTTCAAGCAGCTTAACTCTAGCAGATAGTTTGGTTCTCAGGTTTTGTAAGAATGTAAGAGAGGAAAATGAAGTTTCCCTGTTGCATGGCTCTTAAAGCAGGTGTCACATATCCTTTCAAGGTATGAAGGCTGCAACATTAGTTGAGGATTTGTGAAAAGAATTGATGGTGCATTAAAAGTTAAATCATACATTTCCGTCTTGGTGATAAAACACAAGGCTGAAGAGTTGCAGTAGGGAAATCTTGCAAAGACGCCTTCACAGATTTGCTCTGTACTTCTGGAATGTTTATCACTCTCCTCTATCCCTCTTATTAGGTGCAGGTCTCAGTCAGATAATGCAACCGAATTAGGCCCTCTTAAGTCTGCCTGTTTTTTTTTTTTTTGTTTTGGGATGGAGGTGATGTTTTTTGTTTGGCTTGGTTTTTGTTTGTTTGTATTTTAATGCTATTTTTTAAAATTGTTTTTTAATTTTATTTTGTTGTGGCTTTGGGGGGTTTTTTGTTCATTTTTCTAAACTGTGCAAGTTCAGAGAAAAGGCATTTTTATCCCTCTGACTTTCTTTTTCCCTTCCCTTCCCTTCCCTTCCCTTCCCTTCCCAACA
>VZRR01003647.1:0-33876 GCA_013398015.1 Oreocharis arfaki | reverse complement strand
CTTTCCTCTCCTTTCTGAAAACCAGATATCTCAGGGTGTTTTGATTCTTTGGTTCGGATTTTCCCCAGGAGTAAAAAAGCCTCTGTCTAGCTGCCAGCTCAGAATGCTTTTTCCTTAAATACAGCCCCTCCACTAATAAGTACTGCTGAATCATCTTCTGATACAAAATTTTCTCTGTCCTTTGTCAAGGCTCGTGCCCTTTGTACAAAATTGAAATAAAATCTGGTCTTTTTTAGATCTAGAGTGTTAAACCCTCTATTTGTATTTTAGCTTCTATATTCCTCACTAACAGGTTTAAATCTTCAGGCTAGGAGGTATGCATGTGGAGTTTTTTCTAAATAAAGAACAGAGAAAAATGTTTTCCAAAAAAAAAAGGAATTGGATGCAGATCACACATATTTGGTGATAACGACTATGTGCACATGAACATAAGCATTTACCTAGGAAGAGAAAAGCCTAGTCCTAAAGGCACAAATGTTAAAGGGTTTAAGCATGAATGGCAGCCATAACGCTTGGCTATTAAGTTGTTCTCCTTGTCTTATTCGGAGGTCGGTCTATGATTTGGCTGGAGACTGTGTAGTGTGAACACACTGCATTTGCACATGGATGCTGAAAGCTCTCTGCATCAGGCCTCAGTAAAGTTGGAGGGAGGTTGTTTCCTCACCTGGATGAGACTAGAAAGTTGTTTAGAAGGTTCTTTTCTATGATTTCATAGTCCACGACACAATAATTTAACGAAGAAGGAAACACAGCACAATACTTTTGCACATACAGGCAGTATTTCAAAACCCAGAGATTATTATCCTTCATCTATCAAACATTTTTATCAACAGTCTTAATCACTGCTTTAAGAATAATTACTCATCTGATTATTTCCATGAGAATCTTGGGTCTTACACTAAAGACGTTTTAATTGCAAGATAAGTAATAATAAAAATCAGGTCTTGGTCCTATTCCTGTACTGATCTCCTATTTCTTAGAACAGCCAGTGAATTAACGCCCCTGGGGAAGGCATTAGCATGGGTTGGTAGGATCAGAACATAACACTGATGTCGTCAAAATCCAAAATCTAGCAAATTACAGGCATGCAAGAAGCAGCACCATGGGGGTGAGGGAGAGAAGGTCTTGTGGCTCATAACAAAGCCACAGATTATAGTTCTGCTCAGAAAAGAGTAAAGCGCAATAAAAGGAAAGCTGTGAGAGAAAAGGGAAAGCGGGGTTGAGGAATGGGAGAAAGAAATGGACCACACACTTAATAATTATCTGCATTTTTCCTTCAGATAGACTGTAGTTTCAGTTCTGCAGTGACATAATTTATTACAACAGGTTAGCACTTGAACATCTCCACAATAATCTGTAAGAGTCCAGAGCAGAGAGAAAAGAGAAAAGCAGCATCTGTTAACTTAGCTCGAGAGCAAAGCAGAAGTACAGATAAGAATAAAAGAAAGAGAAAATGTATTAAGCCTAGCACCTGGTTGACTGTTTTACGTACCGAGGAAGGGGATGGTAGAGGTCATAGGGCATGATCTGCTTGTATCCATCACTGTTAGGAACAATAATGCCAACCCTCTGAGTAGAAGGTACACATAATAAAATAAACACTAAATGATTACATTATACAAATTTTGTATTACAATATTGTATTACATTACACAACTTTTTGTATTACAGTATTATAAACCAAAAAACCAAGATATTTTACCTAAGTTGCCATCCCATTTAAAAACAATATGCTCCCATCCTCCCATTTCTGAGCAATTTAAAGAATAAACCACTGGTTACTACTTTTTTCTCATCAACATAGTATTGTTTGACAAATAACCAATCTATTGCTTCAAGTGACCCAAATACTATTTTAACTCATGATGTTCTTATTTAGCATCAAAAAGAATGTTTCTATACTTAATACTTTCTTAGAGCTTGGATCCAAAGTCACTGAGGGCAATAGGGGAACTTCTATCTGCTTCAGAGAACTCTAAATAAAATCCTTTTTATAATTATTATATGGTTGTTTCTGCCCATCAGATAAAACCTCTGCTTTTAGAGGGGCCAGTATTAGAAATTTGGGTAATCATAGATTTAAAATCACAGAATTTAAATCTGCAATTCTAGTCTCTTCACNTTTTTTTTTTTTCTTCCTTTCTGGGAGAAAGGAGGAGCTGGAGAAAAGATCAACATGTCGGGTTGGGTTTTTTTGTTTGTCATAACTGGTTGGCTTGCTTTGCTGTACTGTTATCAGTATGGTGTTACAATGTAACATCTAAAAGTTAAAGAAGGCAAGAGCATAGACCAAAACCAGGAATTATCTGAAACATTATCACGCCAGTTATGTGTGAGATGGATGTCACACTTCTCTTGCTGGCAACCAAAGGGTCTCACTGAATTGCTATCATGAAATTTCATATTTTGTCTGCACTTCTTATAATTTTGACTCAGAGTAACTTTAACCATGTTGTCTCTCAGTTATCAGGCATATCTATTAACATTTATTAACAGATGATGTCAGAGCACCTCACTTACCACTTGCATCAAAGCCACTTGTGTATTTGGATGGGGTAAGTGGACAGAAAAATCAAAGAGTGAATACCAACTGCATTAAAATAAAAAGTGTGTCTCCATCCAATCATAGAGAGATGAAACTGAATGTCAAGAATAAAGGTGGTTTTCGGGAGCCTTTTACAGATGAGAGGTGCTAGGTATGCTGCTATGGATTTCTGCAAGGGGGAAGGAGGAGAAAAGGAGGGGGAAAGGAGAAAGTATTCTCCATCCCCAACACAGTTCACTGAAAAATGCTGTAAGCATTCAAAGGACTCTTGTCAGGCCAGGCCTAAAACGGTCTATTCTCCTTTCAGTCAACAGGGGTTTTATGTGCATAACTTGTCCAAGATAGAAGAATGGATCCCATTGTGCTTCCACAGCAAGGAGTCAGCACCAGGTCAGTGTGCTGGAATTTTCTAGCTAAAGTGCGGGAAGCAGCTGGAGCCCTGGAAGTGTGTGAGAGGGACTAGACAGCTCCCTCTAAGATCAGCAGCCACTGCAGGCACAGGAACTCTCTGCATGAGTGCACATATTTGCATCTTTGAAGAGCTGCCTGTCCCCACAAAAATCTAAAAACCTAGGGGAAGTAGTTCTGGCGCTGGGAAACTTTGGAAAATACAAATGGGTCATTTAGCGCATGGTCAACGAACAAGTCTTTTCAGACTTAGCTTGATGGGTAGACATCTGGAGAATCTGGACAAATTGTCTACTAGTATTTTAAGAAGATGGGAGGGAATTTTTTGTGAGGATTGTTTTGCCCATGCTTTTGGGAATTTGCTGTTTTTCTGACTCTACTACCACTGCTGCTGAAGTTCCACTCTGAAGCTGTTTGCACTTTCCAGCTCATCAGCTTGCTGAGAAGTGGTTGGAAAAAAATGTTAACATCGTGAGATAAAAAATGAAATAATTACACTATAAAAGCATCTACTGCCTAAGAAAGAAGCAGATTTCAAAACATTTCTCATTCATTGCAGTGAAAAATACTTTCTTTCTAATAAACCTGATGTCTATGCGTAATCCAGGTCTACATGCTTTAGAACGCATTATTCCCAAGACTGTTCAGATAGAAATAACTGCACCACATCTAAACACTGTTATGAATATTGAGTAACATTTACAAAGCACTCAATTAATATGGTAATTGGAAAGGTTTGACCATCAAAAAATTTTGCATACAAAAATGGCATTTCTGTAAACAGTATTGAGCTCCACAGAATTACTGACACTGTCTTTGTGCATACGTGAAAGGCTGCCAAAGGCTCTCATTCTGTAACTGCAGGATAATGAATCACAGCCATAAAGTCATAGTAAGGAAAAAGACCCCCACAATAATACACAATGGCTTAATTTATGACTTAAAAAAAATTGTCTTAAAGATAAAACAGAAGAGCAGATGGTCATTGTATCATTAACGACATCTGCACCTTTTTAGCTAGTCTTGTGCATGTTTTTTTGTATGTGTCCCATAAAAACCCCCTAAGACTAAGTTAACACTTGAAAAAAATCGTAGCAATTACTTTGGTGTATTCTTACTTTTTGATGGGACAAAGTGGTTTAAATTCTGCGAATTTATCAGTCCATCATACTCCTATAAAGATGGAGGAGATCTACTTTATGGGCTTCATTTACTGCACATTACCCTGACAATGCAAAGGGGATGGTGTGCTAAACGAGCAGAGGAAATAATAATTCCTTCACTGAAATATGTGCGAGTAGCTAACACGACTCATTCACAAAACATCAAGAGATTTGGCAGGAGCAGGAGCACAAAGCAAATTATTTTGCAGAGCTGTTCTGTCTCATATGTCTGCAATCTCCCATGCCTTTCAGACCAACAAGTCCCGTCAAATATTCTGCATATCAGGTTTTTTTCTTCCTGAGGGCTGGCAGTCCCAATCCAGTTGCTCTTCCAACGCACAAGTATGGCTGGAATGGGAGCTGCACATGTCAGAGGTGAGAGTGCTGCAACCAGACCTGCCATCTCTGCAAACATTCAGCTTTCCTCTGGGACAACCTTCTGCAGCTGCATTCCTTGGAAGACATGTTTGGTGAACTTCTCCCCAGACGCTCCTCTTCCCCCTTATGCTACCCAATTTAGCACAGATGACAAGCTCAAATGCCTTTCTCCTGCCTCCCTGACGACTCCCTCTTTCTGACAAGGCCAGCCCTTCCCAGCTCTCTCTCCTGCATGCTGACAAGTCTCAGGTTAGAACCTGTTGAGCCAAGCAGGGGCATGGGTGCTAGAATTGGGAGAGGAGCCAGCAGAGAGAAAGGACATCTGCCTCCAAGGTGCCTCAGGGTGGTGTGAAGCTGCATGCGGACAACCTCCCGCTCCTGTGCTGGTGTCCTGCACCCTGCTGTACCGCTGCCCAGCCTCTGCAGGATGCTCACAGGCCCCTGGCTCACAGCCTTCACTTCTCCTGAGGGCTCTGTTTTGCCAGGGGTGTCCTACTCGCAGCTGCAGGGCTGCCCACGCTCCCTGGTGGCTGCACCCATTACACCCCTGTCCTGATGCGGACTCACATCAGATTTAAGAAGGAAAGGGAAGATTTAAGCCTTCACTGAAATCTGTCAGACCTGAGAGTAAATGGCAGGGCCTGTGCCATCTAAGCAATGGAATATGTTTAAAATACCAATAGCAATGAACAAATAATAATGAAATGTTAAAGTGATTTGGATTGGCTGCGCTGGATGACATGAAAGTGCTCACCACAAAAGACAGCACTTCAGCATCCAAGCCAGCACCCCTGTGAAAGCCACGATTATCACTGGACAGAAAACAATCTTGTGCAAAAGATTGCACTTTAACACTTCGAAGCCTGACACTAAGGCAGTGTGTGATATTGCACTTCAGTGCTCTTTGAAGATGCCACATTGTGACATTACCTCTTTGTGCTACAAGAACATTTTCTGTGTTGAGAAACAGTTACTGAGGCCCTCAAAGAGATGGTATCTGTTAACGCCTCCCATGTGTTATTCTGTGAATCTATTACTTTTTCCCTTCAGAGCTGGGGTAGATGACATTTACAGTAACACCACAGATACAACATTGGTTTCAAAGCCTACTTTTGCAGGCAGTGAAAGAGTAATTCTCAGGTAATCTACCAGTATTAGTTACCTTTCTGGTTTCTGGATGCTACCAATGTGAATCTTGAAGAACTACTACATACTTTGTATCTCTATGTTCTTTTATATGGTCCTAGTACTTCACAGATTGGCAAAAGCCAATGTCTGCTGCTCAAACATTTTAAAATGGAATGTCAGTGGATTTTTAAAAAAACCTACTTATTAAAAATAAAAAAAAGAAAACTGCTGAGAAAGCCATCCTTTTGGGTCAGATTCTGAAAAACCTCTCACTTAAAACAGAACGTCTGTTTTAATGTGATGTTTTAATGTGGCATGACACTGTCTTACCTTTATAAAAAATGTCTCGTTTATGGTGTAGAGATTTCAAATTATAAGCAACATATGGTTTAATTATCATTGCCATAGACAGCTAAAAACGAATCTCTTCACAGCGCGTGAAAGAGGTGTTGCCAGTTGAAAGCAGAAAAAGTAATTCTTTCCAGTAGCATGACTGTAATGCTTCTAAACATCACCCTTTTTTATTCAGTTCAGTATTTTATGGTGGTTTGGATGAGCAGTGTTTGATAAAAAGAGGGAATGAGCTGGTGTTTTCCACTACTAAGTGTTAACACCTGAATATCCAGTGAAAAATCTCTGTAAATGACCATTTACTTGCTGCAGTTTTGGTCTGCTCTAGGACTTAAAATTTTCCTGTAACTTCGTATTGGGCAGACAGACACTCACATTTGATGCTCATAGCAGTACATTATACACTTTCTCACCTTTTAGCTTGTTATCTGATGCATCCTGGCAGCATCTTTCTGCCTTTCTTTCTGTGTTTCACTAATATGTATTGTCCCCTTAGAGCTGAATTTGCTCTGCTATTTACATCTTATAAGTGCTTGGCAAGTGCTTCCTGGCCCACCATCCCTGCCTGTTCTCACAAAGTTATTTTCTAGATTAATTTAAATTACTTTTGCCCTGTCCAAAAAACTCAAGGTTTCAGCTACTTGTCTTGAGAAGAAATATACCTCTTCAGGCATTAGAATTATCTGCTGCTTGTCTTTATCCTCCTCTTGAATTCAGGTGACCTTGACTATGACTACCAGAACATTGCCATTGCTATCAGCTCCTTTTCCATCTACAACTCCACTTTCGCATCACCAAGTATATTATGGACTTCTCACTACTTAGGCTCACTCTGAATGGTCATAACATACCGATGTCTTTTGTATGCTTCTACTCGTACTTCAGTGCTCTTGTTCCATTAGCTGAAAATTAACAACTAAAAAGTACAGTTTCATTAAAACTTAATTTTAGATTTCTTTTTGGTGATGCCTACCTCTGCCACCACCCATTATAGATATTTAAATGAGAATGCTAAAAGAAAAACTTTTACAGGAAGAGGAGCTTGCAGTTTTGCTGGAGGACTCCATAAACAGTGGTTATCTGAGAGTTCTTTCAGGTCTCTGGGTGCTGAAAATCTTGCTTGAATGAGAGATTTTCCCCCAAACCTTCCACAGGTATTAACATTATTTCTAGTGGCAGGCTTACAGAAAAAACTCTAGCCGAACTCCAGGAATTAAAGTGTTAAAAAGAACACTTTATGCTAGAGGCTTGCTAATACAAAATTTTTTAGACAAGTGCTTCATGAATTTAGAATCTTTGTTTATGTTGCCTTTAGAAAGTTTTATACAGCATTGAAATCTCCTGGTAAAAGCATGAATAGAGCTTTTGTGACTCAGAAACTCCCACATTAACATGTAGCAGCAACAGGCAAAAAATACAGGTGACTGGTAAAAATGCAGAATGGTACAGCTGGGAACGCCACCTAAAAGCTGAAGATGAAATCCAGAAATAATACTGAGAGTATCCTGGTGAGTAAGTGAATGATGAGTGGGGCAATAGCATTTTTCACATTAGTAAAAATTGCTTTTTGGAGGGAAGCTTTTGAATTATGAAGGAGATGTATCTTCTGCTTATAACACCTTAGAATTGTCCTAAATAAGAGTTTAGCACACCCAGTTAAACCAAATTTCAACAAACCTTTTCTCTAAGCAGGAAAAAATTCCATTCCTTTTTCATTAAAAGATATCAGAAAGAAGGATATATATGAAAGCAAAAAATACCTCCCAGTCTGGGACGTTTGGTGTAGTTAAAAGATTTTCACTTAATTAAATAGGTGAAATACTAATGTTAGATTTTGCCACACAGAAGGGGAGCAGACTAGATTGACCTGGCTGCTGTTTAAATCAGTAGATATTACACATATAGACTTATTTTTGCCAGTCAAAGGCAGACTGCTGAAATATCATAATGGACTGTAAATAAACAGATCTTTCCCTGTTTCTTTGTAAGGCATGAGCTGGAACTGAAACAGGGTTGATGAGAGAGGCTGCATAGAGCATTGGTATGTAGGGATGAAAAGGCACTCAGCGTCCTCGTGTATCATGGATTCTGGGAGACATGAGTTACTGGCCTGACTTGGATAAATACTACAGGTGGCTGCCTCTACTTAAAATGAGTATGTATAAATACCATATACGTAACATAAATATATGTTTGATAAATAACCATCCACCTTCATTGAGACTAAGCTTTTTTGCTGTTCATGATGCCAGCAACACTGCTAATTATTGCCATAGTAAGGACAATAAAGTAAAACATTTCTATGCACTAAACCTAAAGAGGCAACTTACTGCAGGCCCACACAACACTTGTGGTATTCGTTCAAACTTTTCTTTCAGCCTACCCTTTGCCCAAAACTTTAGTGCAAGCTCTCCTACAGCAACCTGTTTCAGTTGCTTTATTCAGTGCCACTGTGGCCGTCAGCGATTGTTATCTGTGGCATTCATTGACACCCCATAGGAACAGGCAGCAACAACTAATCAGCTATGCCTCACCGGAACTGGGTTTGCCAGGAAAAATTAACTTCTTAATTTTATCCTGGTGGAGCAGAGCAGCTCCCACACAGCAAAGACACTGCAGAGCCAAGACACCCTCCTTGTCCATGCTTCTGGCTCCATGTTTCTGCTCCACCTACCCTCTTCCTGACTGTAAGAAATCATCAGGAATCCAGAAGTTACCAAAGATTTCCTCTGTTTTTTTCCTCTGGATTGTTGATTCTTGACTTCTTTACAAAGGCACTTTGGAAAACAGTAATTTGAAATTTGGCATACTGTAAAGATGTTTCCAAAAAGCCAGTTCCTCTGGGATGGCACAACTGTATTTCTAAATGACTCCTCCTCCCCTCGGGGTCTTTGTGTCAACAACTTTGCCTTGTTATGCCTTATATAAACCAAAAATTGCTTCCTAACGTCTGCCCAGCTGGTATTTTTTTTCTCTTTCCTCCCATGTACCATGCAGTCATTTGTCTCACCATTTGAGAATATATCATTTAAAATCAATGCGAAAAGTATGGAAAATATCCACAGCACAAATTCCAGAAGCAAATTACATTCCAGAACTGTATGTTTGAAAAATAGCATCTTGGAATTAAAAAAATAAATAAACCAACTATGCAAAATTACTTTCTCATTGTTACTGTGATACATGACTCTATAAGATAGGTTCCATAGCGATGCACACCTTTCAAGAATCCTTTTCCTGAGACATTCATGTTTCAGCCTTCTACCTGATCATACCTGGCCTCTATTAACTTCTGTCTCAAACAAAATGGGCTTATATGAACAAAGAAATATAAACTGCCCTACACTCTGGGTAAATGTGTCTTCAATGACAAAGCAATCTGAGTGTTAACTCCAGAAAAAGTCAGTGAATTTCACTGAAAACTTTCTGTAAGAAGTAAAAACTGTCTTTGCCTTGGAGCGATTTGTTCTGCTCTGATAATGCCTAGCTACTCTATAGCTGGTATACATGGTTTGGGCAGCAACCATCCTCAAACACGTGGATACATAGTCCCATAGGTTTCTTAAGCATCCTTTTTCTCATCAGGACATCATTTTTTTATGACAACCTGCAGCAACCTGAAGTGACACAGCAACTTTTTAGGTGATGCCTGCTTGAACTCACTTCATCAAATTTGACACAAAACTAGTCTAGAGGGAAAGGAGCTGGTGATAAATGACTTTAGGACATCCTTGTGATGCCTGATGGGCTATGCTTAACCATCTTTTAGCAAAGCCACACAAGAGGACCGAAAGGTTTAGATTGCACAAATAAATGCTTGCTGCTTATTGAGCGGCTGCAGATGGACTCCCACTGAAGTTCAGGGCAATCAGTGCAACAAAGGATTGGTTTTTCTGTGGTTTTCTTTCTTTTCTTATACATGAAAAATCTGACTATCTGACCTTTCTATTTTTTCTATTAATCTTCTGAGAAAGAATGCACTGGAAGTTCCACCTTAGCACAAGGAAGAATTTTTTACTGTGCAGTGACAGTGCACTGGCACAGATTGCCCAGAGAGGTTGTGGAGTCTCTCATGGGGGATATTCAAGAATCATCTGGGCATGATCCTGTGCCATGTGCTCTTCGATGAGCCTGCTTGAGCAGGGAGGTTGAACAAGATGACCCCCTGTGGTCCCTTCCAGCCTGACCCATTCTGTGATTCTGTGGGGCAGCAGAGATGAGATTTTCATGCAGGGCCAAAGGACATTGCTAACTAGAACAAAATCACTCATTACTTTTTACAAGCTGCCATAAATGCAAGTAGGATTTTTATTAAGGAGAAAATAAAAAAAAAAACCATAAAAAGAATTCATCTAATTGTGATGACAATAAATTTCATGCACAAGAATTTTTTCAATTTCACTAACTCTTAAGAGGCATGTATTGATCATGGGGATGGTATCATGGACAATTTGTTTTCTCATACTTTGTAACAATCAATGAGGCAAAATACATTCTGAGGGGAAGAAACAACCATTTCAAATCAGTCTTTGCTATGTGAAGGTGCTAAATAGAGGTGTTCTACACAGTGCATTCTCAGGATGAGAAAGATGTTGAATTATGTAGGATAAATGACACTGTGAGAAATAGCAACAGAATATTTTCCTATTTTATTTTACTTCTTTAGAGCTCAGCCTCCTCTAAAATTAAAGCTGACTGACCTTGCAGGACAAGGATCCAGATTACACTCTTGAAGTTTTGGTTTTGGCTTGATATTTTCAGGATAATAGTGACAGTATTGATCTGCTACTACCCGATTGCTTCTCAGATCAAAGCACTCAGCAGACGTCAGTTGATAACCTGCAATATACAGAGGAATAAATAATATGAGATGTGGTGTTCTTCCTGTCTGGCTCTGAAATGTATCTAAGTTCTTATTTGATAAAAAGAAACCTAATTTCAGCTTGCTTGAGTGCTTTTGGACATAGAACCTGTTGTTTCACAGGCCAGATTGAAAACAGCAGTGTGAATCACAGGTAGTAGGAAACAGAAGATAACCAGTATGGTCAAACAAAAATTCTGAAGCCTAGAAAAAGAAAAAGGAAAAACTAAGGCTGAAGTTTCTTGCTCCCCAAGAACTGTGCTCTCAGTTTTAGCATAGCAAATAAACCTGTGGTAGGAACAGGGACGAATGGAGACACCTTGTTTTTCCAAAACAGGCCCAAATCCCATCAGCCCTTTTATTTGATAGGGCTGATGCTTATATTTGATAGCATTAAATGCAGATATGTAGGTATCAGGACGTACTTTATCTACAGAGTCTGGCATGATGCTAAAAATTTACTGGGTACTGCCACGTCGCTGAATACCTCTCTTCATTTAGCCGAAACTATTTAAATTTTCAGACTTTGCCCATTTGAAGATCCAAAACTCAGGGCAGAAGTTGGGACAGGTCATGTACGCAGATGACAGTTTCTGAAATACAGTGGTAATCCATTACCTCCACCACAGGATGCTGAACAAGGGAAAAAATCAGTTTCCCTCCATCGGTGAATGATAGGCTGGTAGAAGATGAACTGGACTGAACTGTCGGCAGCACCAGCATAATGGATCTGAAAAAGAGGTTAAATCAAAGAGTGAACCTAACATAAATTCCGGAAAGAATTATTCCACCGCATGCATCTTGCAGACTGGAGACACCTTGCAGTTTCATGAAATACCAGATATACTTTGCAATAGGGAAATTAAATATAAAAATAAAGCATAGATTGGTGGCAAAATCTTGGGTTCAAAACACAGTCAAATACATTTCTGGGCAGAGTCAGTGACTATTTTGAGACCATATTCTGAAATAGAGCGCATTGCAAATGCATGGTTAGCGCTACTGAATAATCTTTCAGGGACAGAGGATAGGGACTGATGTCTAATAAATCAGAAAATCACCTACCGCTATCTACTGTCCTCGACACATGGACATAGATTTTAGATGTTTCATGTTTCCCAAAAAACATTCTATGATGAGTTATAGTACACTTGATAGCACAGAGTAAAACATGGGAGGCTGCGCTGTGAAAAATAATAAATAGTATAAAAATTTTAATTCACCATTTCTTTTTCCTGAAGTGAGGTCTTTATTTCATTCTCCTTTGTGGCACTGTCATTATTATAAGTTCATTCTTCTGCTCACTTTATTTTGCTTATAAAAATGGTTCTTTCAGACATAGGCATGGCATTCCAGCTGGGGCTAAGTGCATGTCTGGGAAACTGTCTTTAGAGCCTACAAGCCACTTGAGTTAAAAGCCACCATGCTTTCAGTACTATGTGTCCTGAATGGATTTCCCACATAAATAAGAGTGTGTAGTGCAAAGACCGCAATACGAGAGACCTCCACCCCGGTAAAGCAGCACCACTTGCACCTGGCCCATGAAAAACACCCTTCCCACTTGATACCCATTCTGATTAATCCAGTTATGAGAACTTCAAAATCTCAGCAGGTTACCCCTTGTCCTTACCTCTTTGCCTCTGCATGAACAGCTGGCAAGGGAAGAACAAAAATCTGCTACTGAAATCCTCTCCTATTTGATTATTTGTTCCAGGACACAGCACTTCAGTGCTGCTTGAGCATCTCTGCATCAGTGGCATGATGCTATCATAACAGAGAAAACTGCCAAATCACTACTACAAAAGAAGGACCCTTCTCAAAGTACTGCCGCCCTCAGGAGCAATCCTCTTCTCTTTTTTCCAGACAGTTTAAACTGTTTAACCACTGTCTCTTTTGGTTTTTTTTCCCCCTCATGTTTCAAACGAGTCTCCTGGTTTTGGAAACACCATTTTTCAATCTGCCTTTCCCTTTCTCTTCTCTCTTTCCAAACACCAAGAGACACTGTCGAAGAATGGTTTGTGAAACAGAAGCAAAAATTTGACAAATTGAGGTGAACTTCGTAACATGGGTTGTTCTGTTTTCCCCTGTAGATGGACAGCAACATGATTAAAAATCAAGATAAATCTTGAAGAGCAGGAGGAGGGCAAGAATATTGATGTGTGTATGAGATCTGGTCCACTGGGTCTAAGGCTGCCCTTTTCTAATTAAGCAGCAATGTCAATTCCCAAAAGGAAAAAAACTCAAACCAGCTGTAGCAATGCAACTGCTTCAGAAAATGGGAGGCCTTTTGCACAGATCAATATTGTTGGAATCTGTGTGTCAGAAACAGGATACCTAATTCCTTGTGCAGGGATGGTGCATTAATTACACACTTCAGAAGGGTCTTCCTGGGCTCACAAAAGCCCCAGGCACTCCTGGGAAAAATGTTCGGTTGTGCTGGAAGCCATCTGGGGAGGTCTCTGATCTCAATGTGCAGGAAAGGCATTCCCTGGAGAGAATTCTACTCTTACTCTTTGTTTTTAAGGATCATCAGTGATTCCTAAACTCAGATCTACTCAGCAGTATGGTCTGCAGTGAATCATGAAGAACAGACCAAGAGCTCACACAGAGGCTACTATAAAAGGAGGAGGAGGAAAAAAGATTTTTTACATTAAAAAAATTTAAAAAATCAGGAAGAAAGAAGAGGTCCTCTCTCTCTGCAGACTATTCCTGCATGTCTGCAGTTATCTGTCTGTTTTGACACAGAGAAAAGACAGATGTACATCTTTTCCAGCCTAATGTAGAAGTCACTCATACAGCCATGATAACAGCATAGGTGGGAAAGAATTACAATGAGCCACAGCCATGAGCTCAAATTATACAAAACAAGCAAATAAAAGAAGCATACACAGTATCGTGTATTTTTTTAAGGAGTACTGTAAGCAGAAGAGGAACAATATACGGTGATTCCACATAGCAGAACCCTCTTTTTTATTTTATTTGACTGTTTGTTAAAGCTAAGATCTTCATCCAGGAAAAAAACATCACTGGCTGCTTGAGCCCTGAAAAACTCAGAGGGAGACTTGATAGCTAAACGCTGTAAGAAATGTCCTGGTTTGACTGCACAGGACCAACTCCCACACATTGAAATCTCTGTAATAATCTCTCCCACACTCAGCTCTGTAGTATGACGAAATTTTTTACTCTTTCAGTATTTGCAACACATTTGTAGTTATGAGAAATGAAAAGATTCAAATAGAGATGGTCGTCACCCGAGAATCTTAAGCTAGTCCTCTAACTAATAATGAGTTCGGCATGCTTAGGTAAATGAACTAGAAAAAATGGCTATTGATCAATATATTTGCAAATAAAATCCTATCTGAATTTATAGCTGAAGTCAGAAGTACTCAGATCTTGCAGAGCACTCATCCCTGCATTTGTGCATTGCAACTCTCCAGAGATAATCCTTGATTTCCTTTATCTTTCCAGAGAATTTAGAGCATTCCTAACATCAGAGCAGCCCTTACCACTTCCACAGACTCACTGAGTGAACTAGGTCAGAAAAGACCTGTGAGATCATCAAGTCCAACCTATGACCTAACATCTCCTCATCAACTAAATAATGGCACTGAGTGCCACATTCAGTCTTTTTATAAACACCTCTGGGGATGATGACTCCACCGCCTCCCCAGGCAGACAATTCCAGTGCCCAATCACTCTTTCAGTGAAGAGTTTCTTCCTAATGTCTAGCCTAAACTTCCCCTGGCACAGCTTTATCCTGTGCCCTCTTGTTCTGTCACTGGCTGCCTGGGAGAAGAGACCAACCCCCACCCGGCTACAGTCTCCTTTCATGGAGTTGTGGAGATTAGGCTCCCCTAAGCCTCCTTTTTTTCCAGGCTAAACAACCCCATTTCCTTAAGCCATTCTTCACAGGGCTTGTGTTCTAGACTTCTCATCAGCCTTGTTGCCTTTCACTGGACGCATTTGAGAATCTCTACGTCCTTCCTGAACTGGGGGGCCCAGAACTGGACACAGCTCGAGGTGTGGCCTCACCAGTGCTGAGCACAGGGGAAGAAAGACTTCCCTGGTCCTGCTGGCCACACTATTCCTGATACAGGCCAGGATGCTCTTGGCCTTCTTGGCCACCTGGGCACACTGCTGGATACTCCCATATTCTGATACTGATTCTGAACTCTTTCTGCAAGTTCCAAATGCCAAATCATCAGATTGATACTAATGAAAGTCATTAATGAGAAATCTGACATACATAATTTTGTGCTTCTCAAGTCAGTAGAAAAAATATTCTACCTAGAGTGGTTCACTATTGCTGGTTGTATGTGGCAATATCTTGCACTGAAGAAAAAGGAGGATGTACAAGAGATTTGCTGCTGTTAATAATTTGTTCAGGAAGGAAATAGAAGCCAGACATTGTCATGAGAAAAAAACTTTTACAAGCTTGTTTAAAATAACATAAAAAGTACATAAAATGTAAATAATGGGAGATGCTGAAGGCTTTCAAGCATATGTTTTAAGACAGGACTACACCATAACTCCTGAGTTTGCCCTATCATTCCCTTGGAATGCTGGAAAGATCTCTGCCCTCGAGGTCCAGGGAATATGTCTACTGTCCACTTCTGCAATTCACATCCCCTGATTGTGATAGTCCTGTGTTGGATCAGCTTGGTTTTTGGGTTGTCTCTCTAATGAAAGTCAGCTCCATCTGTTGCTTCTCAATTTAAGCCTCTAAATCAGCCAGAGAAATCACTCTGGAATTACATTACCACTGATTTACATACTTTACAAGGTATGTCTGAATTGAACTTGCTCACCATGTCCCAGTCTCGGATTAAACAGTATGCTTTAGGTGATGACTGGGTTAAAAAGGTTTTAGATTATTTCTCTCACAAAGACAAAATAGAAAGCTAAAAGGTTAAAATCTTTTACCAGTTCCACTATTCCTCGCAGAAGAAGAAGAAGCCAGAAAATCACTGCAGTGATTGGCTAGGATAGATGGCAGTAATGGAACCTGCAGTACCAGATATAACAATTAATCATCTGTACAGAATCCACTTCTAAGTGCAACAAATGTGGAAATTTCTCAAATGAGAAGATCAAAACCATTCCATAGAACCAAAGGCAACCCCAAATACCAAAACCAGATGCACTGCATCTCTGCTGTGATATCACACATAACATCCCAGCCATCTGGGACCATTTCACCACCATCATCATGCTCTCAGGGTAAGAGAATTCACCTTTGAACAAGTCACCTCAATAGTCACTGCAGACTATTTATTAACCTTAATTTATTAATAGCAATATCTAAGAAATCAATGTAAAAAGAGGATCTTATTGTGAGAGATACTGTATAAAAATGAAATTAAAAAATTGAAAGGGCATTTAATGCCACACACATACAAATTGTTAAAAGGGCGAAAACTGAACAAGCTTGGCACCAAGCCTTAACAGCAATTAAAAGTGACTGATTTTTGAGAGATATAAGTAAATGAAGGTTAAAGAATAAGAAAAGAAAAAATCACAAATAAAAATTTGTCAGAGGAATAGAAAATTACATGTCTAAGAAACTTTCTCTATTGCCTTAAAACCTGCCAGTACATTTCAGATCAGCAGTATTTTAAAGAAGCATGTAAAATTGATGGTTACACATCTTCGGATACAAACAGCATCCACCCAGTAGTTTCAAATGATGTACTGGTTGAGCACATGAATTACAAATCCAAATCACATATGATCATACTCAGTCTACTTATATGCATAAACTACAGTTTAAAATACATCGGTATAGATAGAAATTTGTAAAAATTTTCAGAAGGCATTTAATGAGCAATGAACAAAACTTCAGTCCAATAATTTCTACGTCAGTTATTGGATGAGTAAATAGAATGTAAAAAGAGAACAGAACTTAAAGACCACCCTGAGAAAGGTAATTTTTTCTGAGCATTGTGGTTTGCTTTGCCAAAAAAAAATTAAGGTAGTTTTATTATTTTAGGGTTTTCTTCTAGATTACTCACCAAAGCTCCTAGACAGATACTCCTAGAAGATCCTCTCATAAACTGATGACTGGGTAACAAAGAATGGTCCAATAAGCTTCTCTTGCAACGGATGAAGGACGGTGGAATCCCTCACGGATATGTGCTATGGCATGAGTAGTTAGCCAGATTACCAGATGAGCAGTACAAAGAGTCAACCATGAGCTTACCAAGTTTGCTAATGAAAAACTTATGAATGGTGCCTAAAATTGAAAACATCTGGGAAAGCACTCAAAGTTTTGACAGACTAAATTCAAGTTCAGTAAAAAAAGAAATAATGCCCATGGGAAACCCCAATTAATTATACATGCTAATTATACACCAAACTGTTGTTCAGATTAGCTATTACTATTCAGAATGGTAGCAGGGTTATTTTAGATATTCCTCTGAAAATATCAGCTCAGTTAAAAACATCAATAAAATTCTGCAGAAAAGAAGAAAGGAGAGAAAAGTACATAGCCAGGTAGAACCCATTTGTGTGCTGATTATTATGAGTATAGAATCATGAAACCATCAACGTCGGAAAAGAACTCCAAGATCCAGACCCGATGCAACAACTACCTCGACACTGCCAAGTCTACCACTACACCATGTCTCTAAGCACCACATCTCATTTTTGAACACTTCCAGTGATTCCACCACTTTCCTGGGCAGCCTGTTGCAATGCTTAATCACCTTTCAGTGACGAAATTTTTTCTAGTATTCAGTCTAAAGCTCCCCCAGCATAACTTAGGCCATTTCCTTTTGTCCTATTACTTGCTGCCTTGGAGAAGAGACTGACTCCCACCTCGTTACAACTTTCTTTCAAGTAATTTTAGAGTGTAAGTCTACTCTTTTTCAACTTACATATTGCCACCTGCTNGGGGGTACAATGATACAGACAACTCATACAACAAAAGGGGTGTCGAGGATTACAGAACTCTCTGGAAGGAGGGGAGGGCTCTAAACCTCAGCCCCACCCACGGACTCCTCCTCAAAGGAGGAGCTCCAGTCACTGGGGACGGGGTCCTCATGATTGATGACAGGGAAAATTGTGGGAGGACCTTCCACAATATATTTATGTATAATACAATTATCTCTTTATATAAAATAGATACTAAATAATTTCATTATATTTTATTAAACTACGCATCTACTTACAGGAAATTGATTCTTTCAAAACACACATTTATGTATTTAAATACTAGTCACAAATTACATGTTTATTTGTATTTTTAAAAATTGTGACTATATAATCACAGTGAAAACAGGAAAAGGACAGAGAATGGAAATAAGAATAAATATTTTATGGATCATCTTTGATAAAAAAGTAAATATTAAATAGAGTAAGACATAAGAAGGACGTATACCTGTTGAAGTGAGTCCAAAGGAGGTACATGAAGACGACCAGAGGGCTGGAGCACCTCTCCTGTGAGGAAAGGCTGAGACAGTTAGGGTAGTTCAGCCTGGAGAACTTGCTCCGAGTACACCTCACAGCAGCCTTCCAGGACCTAAAGGTGGCTACAAGAGAGCTGGAGAGGGGTTTTTGACAAGGGCATGTAGAGACAGGACGAAGGATAACGGCTTTAAATTTGAAGAGGGTAGATTTAGTTTAGATCTTAGCAAGAAATTCTTTTGCGTGAGCATGGTAAGACTGTAAAATGTTGTCCAGAGAAATTGCGGATGCTCTATCCTTGGAAATGTTCGAGACCAGCCTAGATGAAGCTCTGAGCAAGCTGATCTAGTAGCTGTCTCTGCCCATAGGAGTAGAATTCAGAATAGAGAATCCTTGAGATTTCTTACAACCCAAACCATCCTATGATTCTATGAAGACACTAGGAAAGAGGCAAATGATGATGACAGAGGTAAAGCAGAAAGGAGGTAAACACTAGTAATAATTTCCTGTTTCTCAGAGTGTGAAAACCAGAAGGAATCAGCGAAAATACTGCACCAAAGTTTGAAAAACAAGATGTACTACTTATTTTACACAACGTATTGTTCATTACAGAAATCACTGCATGATCTAAAGATCAAATATATTGGTTAGGAGAACGACCATATTCTACATACTATTAATTGAAATAATTTATATAGAACAGAAAAAAAAAAGATTAACTTGAAATAAAAACTGTACATTGTTTTAGAAAGGCCTATTTCGCGGTTTTCCATGTATTTCACCTCATTTGCCAAAAAAGGAGAAAAAAGGAATTTTCCTGAACTTGTCACAACTCCTAGTCAAGATAAATAATGATTACTTATCTTTTCAGGCTGATCACTACTTGTGACTTTGACCTAGAAGTTATTAAAAAAATGTATATTTTTTGGATATCAGGAAATCTGACTGGGTGATTTTTATGACTAATACTAGGAAAAAGAAGTACTGAATGCAAACATCGGCTCACAAATGCCATTGATACAGACATGCTTCCAGCTAAATCCAATTCGCAGTGTGCCACAATGACCTCAGGAAGACACATATCTCAAGAGGTACTTCTGCTTTACAACGAATTGACAATATTCCATTGATCTCTTCTAGATGAAGCAAAGTGTTTCAGTGGGTTGACCTTCCTGACACAAAAGCTGAATCAGTCAAACTAAACTTTAACTATTACTATTTCTGTGCACTCAGTCTTAATTCTATCTCATCCGCTTCCAGGAGCACCATCCTAACCCTGAGCTGTGAGTGCTTCCCAGATTCTGCACCACTTCCCACCTGATATGAAGCCTTCTCCCAGATACGAGCTTTAGTCTCTTCTGGAAACCTCTGCCGGCATCAGAGCTAAACTGTGCAGAAGACTCCTACTGTCTTCACTCCCAAACCTCATATGATAATACCTCAAATATCCAACAATATGTGAACCATAAACAGTAGTTCTTTGCTGCTAGAGCAAATTTGCATCATTTGGCCTCTGCCTTAAAGAGAGGATTGAAATAATTTAGTTCATGCCACAAAGTAAATCACTGTGTGCTCCTTGTTCAAAGCAACATTTAATCAAACCCTGGCCCAAGCCTGACCAGGCTCATCAACCTCTCTGCCAGCTGGCTGTCTGTACATGCATTATCTTCTGCATGCCCTTGCAAGTCCCAGGAAGTCTAGACTAAGTCCCAACCTTACTTTCTTTCTCTAACCTGGACTGTTATCAAATGCATTTATCTCACCAGCACTTTCTGCCAGTGCTAGACTGCAGCTGAGCCAACAGTTGTCTGGCTAGCTCTACAGTTCTGTGTAATTCAGCATCCGCTTTTGAGACTCATTTTATGACTTTTTGGACAATTGGTGGCCAAACCCCTAATTTCAGCTGTAACTCAGCCCAAGTGAACCCAGTCCACACCATTTCTAAATCAGCCAGCAGAACACCCCAGCCACTAGCACAAAAAGAAGCGCCAGACAGTCTCTTCTGGCAGCAGCCCTTAGCCAAAGCTTGTTAGCCCTACAAAACCACAACATCAAGGCAATGCAATTCTAATCCAAATACCTCTAAAAGCCTCCAGACAAACATTTGTGCAATCTAGCTTTAGGCATCCCTCATGCAAAGGACTTGGTCTGGGCAGGCACTATGAATGATACCAGAGATTTAAAACCAACATAAACACAGTCTAGCCTAGATCTAGGCCTACAATGGTTTCTCCTCCAAACCACACCAAACCAAACCAAACCAAACCAAACCAAACCAAACCAAACCAAACCAAACCAAACCAAACCAAACCAAACCAAACCAAACCAAACCAAACCTATATAATACCCTTTACTAGACCCTGCTTTAAACCCCCTGGTCATTGCTGGCTCACACCTCAGCCACAGGGTTAGGGCACTAGCTATGCAACAATCAACCTGCAAAGCAGACCCTAGCAGGCTGTGCTTTGCCAGCCTCACTCTTCACTGTCAGTCCCTACTGGTGGTTTCCATAAGTCTGTAACTATGGATTTCATATTTACAGTCATCTGGTGATGACTGTTCTCAGTATATGGTCATCTGTAGACCCCATCTGACAGTACTGCTTCATCCTGCTCAAAGGAGAGCAGATGCCTGACATGAACTAAGTACTCCAGGATTCTCTGTTTAGGGTCTGAAACACACACTATTAACAGAGGAGATGTTTTAGCACAGACAAGTGAACATTCACCACACTGGCAATAGAGTAGATCTGGGGCAGCTCAGCCAAAAAGGGCATGTGCCCCTGTGTGATGTTACTATTCTGATCTCTAGAACACAGAAACAGACAGATTTCCAAATGAAAATGGACCTTCACTTCTTCAGGATTATATCAAACATGACACGTTTTTCTTACAGAAAAGAGGCATTTCTATTAATGTGAACCAGGATTTTGTGCAGAAAACATCAAAACAGAGAAATCCTCAGAATTTAGGAAAAGTAGTTCTAGTGGGATTTAAGTTTTTAAATTTTAAGTCCTTTTTAAATTTTAAATTTTAAGTTTTAAGATTTTAAGTCCTGGCATGTTTTCCAGGACTTCTGCCTTTCAAAAATTAAAGTTTGCAATGGAGACTTATAATTCTCAAATGATCAGCATAAAAAATAAGAACATGAAAAACTTTGTTTCTTCTCCAATTTTGTGATAACACCTTAATTTTTTTTAAAATACAGCTGTTTTACTGAGTTACTTTTACTATTTACACATCTTGTGAAAAGGTTGCCAAGAGTTTAGCACATGAGGAATGCACCACTATTACAAAGGAAAGAAATTCAGTACTTATACAATTCAGCTCCCCCAGGAACAGCATGAGGTTTCTTCTCCCAATTTTAAAGCACTCTGTGTTATCAATAAAGAAACTAAAATGTCAACTCTCACACTGAATTTCTACTTCTGAACTATATCCAGATGTCTAACTTGACCTGTCTGGATAAGAGCATTCACAGTCAAGTGAAAAGGATTACAAGAATGATTCTGAAGACAATGATTCTAAAACTAGAATTTCGCTACACCTACAAATTCATCTAGAGCTGTTTGCATAAAAATCTGCCTTGGCCTAGGAAAGTAAATCTTGACGCCCAAAGAGATCCCACCTCATAAGGAAAGCCTACTAACACCACAGAGAAATATTTCATCTGATTTTTTTAAAGAAAAGTACTATAACCACAAAATCTAACAAAATAAATACCCACAAGAAAAAAAAAAAGTTAGAAAAATAATTTAATAGTACAGAATAATATCTGTGTCTCATGAAGTAATAGCTGAAGTATCTTCTATAGCTGTCGATTAAAAAACTAGCCGTGATTCAAGAGCAGAGAATTTTTTAGAGCGTAATCCAATGCAAAATTTTATGCTAACCTTAGAAAAGATCCTACAACCACGAACAGCTGGTTGGGGTTTTTTGGTGCATTTTTCTATATCCACAAAAGACAACATATTTAACACCTAATGAGTCATGTTACTCTGACTTTCAAAGGTGCAAACACATAGCAGAACTCAAAATAGTTTCATCTCCATTCAGCAGTGTCTGTTCTGCCCATGCCTAGCAAACTTCTACACTCATATTGGTCAGACTGTCAACACTTAAACAGGGTACTCCTTTGATTTAACCAGCACTTCTTACCTTGCTTTGATAGAGAAGGAAATGCAAGCAGTAAGGGATAAAGGTAGTTTTCCTGTCATAAAAGACAACAGTGGAAATACAAGGAAAAGAGTACAACCCTCCTGTTGGGCAATTGGTCTACATGACCAGCTGTTTCCCACAAATATATTATAACTAGGGCGCCAGAAATCCACAGAGAACAGAAATAAAACAAAGTGAGAAATACTGTTTACATTGCACTGATGTTCACCATCTCTGTATCATCTACAAAAGAGGTAAATGTGTTTCAGATATTTTGAACTGAACAGTATCTATTTTAACAAGGCATTTTTGTTCTGACATTCAAAGAGGAAGGAACACATTCCTTAGTTCAGGCTTCTCCTTGTGAATCAGTTCTGAAATTTCAATTTGCTTTTTTGGCAGCTAACATATCATGATGGGTAGGGGACAGTCTGCAGGACCGTGCTCCTTCCCAAGCTAACCCATTCCAGCCCAGCTCAGCTTAACCCAGGACAATCACTTAGGATATTTTCCAGTTCACTGTTCAAACCTCTAGCTGCCATCAACTCAAGGTTAAAGTAAATGTCATCTACCTCTGGGGCCCGTAGTGAAAAATTTACGTTGTCTTGGACATGATACAGGTTTTGCAGTTTTACAGCTGAAATCCTTCAGGTTCCTTGGACCTACTGGAAAAGGATTTATTTTATTGCAACTCCCAAATGTTCATTTTCATATGTTTGTTTTCCCACAGAATGTGTGCATTGCTTCCAGCAATGTGTTTTATATTATCTGGAAGAATACAAATGCTCTAATGGGAGGAAACAATTTTACTCTTACTGCTAGTGCAACAAAAAGCAGAACTCCAAAATGACGCCATGACTTCTCAAGCAAAGTTATCACATATTTTAGAGCTTGAGGACTTCACTCTTCACTCTCTTACAGTCTTCTGTGCAACTACCCTAATATACACCCAACAAACTACGGGCCAGAGATATAGACTTTGTTTTTGCTTATCAGAGACAAAGAAAAATGCATGTCATTGATTTATATGTACCTCAGTAGTGCATATAGAAAGTAATCTGTCTTTTCTTGAAATGAGTTCATAGTTTCTTTTTAGGGCACATATTGGCTATGCCTTTCTTGACATAAATGCAGTCTCTCACTCCTGAGGAGTTTCCAGTGAGCTTTTCATCAAATATATAACCATAAAGAACTACATGTAGAGTTCAGGAGATAGCCTGGATTAGGCTTTGTAAGAAACATCTACTGGAAAATTAAGATCTAGAAAAATCTTTTTCATCCTCCTAGTAGACCTCTGTGTCACTCTAAGGTGACAATGACCAATGACCCTCACCTTGATAGTAAAATCTGCAGGGAGAGGCCCAGACATTCTTAAGATCTCCTTGTCAGGAAACTTCTGGAAGTCAATGCTAGAATTTTCTACAAGGAAGGAGCCAGTGGCACTGAGGCTGTTTTCACTCTTCACACCTTGGAGAGTCTTGGTTTCCAAATCTGACAAATAGAAAAAATATTTTCAGGAAACTAGAGCATTGCAATTTGAAGTGAGAGCAGAAAAAAACCCCAACATGAATTAGTAATACTGCAACTTTTCCCCCATAGTTATTCGCATTTGCACACTTTCCTTTTCTTCTTTCTCTTCCATCTGCTTTTTGTCTTTGTTCAACCTTTAGATTTTTAGCTCACATTCCCCTCCTCACTCACAGGTCATGTTTTTACTCTCTTCCAGACATACTAATCCATTCCTGGTTAGGCATATTTGCTGTCGTTTAACTCACTCTCAGTAAGTCACGCTCCTATGTGAAGCGTGACTCAGACCTTGGCCCATGAGCACTGTTAAGCTGCCGTACCCTCTCTCAGTTCAAAGGTGGGTCACTAACCACATGTTGTTGTGGTAGACAATTAACTGAAAGCAGGATATCCAGGAAAGAAAGATCAGGATGACAGCAACCCTATTTCCTCTCCAGAAGCAGTCTGACCCATCCCAGTGGAGTAGAAGGGCAAAGTGAGTGCTGAACCATCCTGAGCTCTCCGTCTGGCTCTCTCTGTATTCACAGTTCCCCAAAAGTGGGAATTAATTCAGATACTGTTTTGTAGTAGCTACTTCTGATTGTCATATTAAAAATAACAGTAATTTCTTAAGTAGAAATCAATAGTCAGAAAGTAGGTTTGTTTCATCATCCAGCTAGCCTCCCTACCAACTCCAGATTATGCTTTACAGCACATTCACCAGTAAACTGTTTCTGGTAGTTATTTAAAAGTGACAGGGCATTTCATCATGAAGGATTGCAAAGCTGCAAACCTTTCACATTTATTTATGAATATATGCACAAAACCTTCCCCAACACAGCGAGGCAGCTAAGGTATCCTATTCATGTATGATGAAGATATATTTTCAAAGGCAACGAAAAGAAAAAATGTTTTTATTGCATCTATTAACTGGCTAATTAGGGAACAAAGAAGATAATCGCAGTAACTAGACTGATTTTCATGGTGGATTACAGGAATTAATTAATGAAGGAAGTTGCTGAGGCAGTACACTAAGAATCTGCACTGTATTAATGAATTCCTTGGTTTTCAGTCAGACCAGTCTCTTCCCTTGTGATGCACTTGGCCATCTACTTGTTTTTGGACAAGGCTGCATGCATCACGAATAAAGATCGTTTTAAGACTTGTGTATATATAATCAGCCCCTTGTTGACTTCTCCCACAACCAAAGTTCACAGGGCAAAATACTCCCACCCCCTGCAACTGACTATAGCTCATACATATACAAAATCCTTCGATGGGTGAACAGAAAGATTCATAGAGACATCTGAAACAAGAAAGAGATATATTTGGACTTATTCATGTTTACACAGTGCAGGTAATCTAAATCTCAGGCAGACCATGCTGATTCAAATCTTTTTGTCATGAAATATGACATAGCCTGAGTGAAGGCAGCTTTAGATCCATCTCTCCAGCTAAAATCTCATTTCTCTCTGAGATGTCTTATAGCTCGATTTCACTGAAACAGTAACAAAAGTACAGAATTTTTCTACCTTGGAAGAGAACATCTATACTGGAAAAGAAGACAGAAGTGAAAGAGTGAATGTCATATACTGGGAAAGTAATATCAGCCATACTGGAGCAGCTAAAGGGCATTCCTTAAAACTGAGGTACAGGCAGCATTTGAACTTTTAATGAAAACATAATGTATTTTTTCTTGGTTCATAACCTATAATTTTGCTGGTCTTTATCCACAGCTTTAAATCTGAAGAACCCACTGCCTTCTCAACACAAGTAGGAAGCTACAGTACAGGACTGGTAAGCCACCCTTTATTTTGATATCCTGTATAAAATCTTTGGGTGAAAGAATATATGAAAACAGTGAAATGATTTGGTGTTTCGCATCTTTGCTGACACTCATGTTTATACCTACACAGACAAACATAGATAAAACTGGTCTGTGCTGCAGAAAGTTCCCAAAGACTTGCCGAAAAGGGTAGCCTGACTCATCTTAAAATAATTCGTGCTACCGAGAGGTCATGCAGTACAGTTTGGGTTTTTTTTCTGACACTAAATTGTATTTACTAACACTCTAATATTCATTTGCTGCTGTTGAGAAAAGAAGGAACTTGTGAGCAGATACTGCACTAGAAGATGAGCGTGAGGGATGCCATGAGCTTCTATTCATGAAATAAACAGATTTAATAGAGCCTTCTATAAATAGAGCCTTCAGCTCTAGCAGAGTATTCTCAAATCTTGAGATTCCTCCCAGAGAAAAGGGATATACAGCTGTGATACACAGACGAAGCAAGAAAGTGTTATAGCCACCAAGCGATGGGCTAGCAGAACTTAGTGGTCTTAACTCCTTGGAGCAGTATCACTGCTAAGGAACATGGTTTCATTTGTGCACGTGGTTTCACATCTTTGGAGTGTGATTTTGTGTGTGTGTGCATGCACACACGTACGGTGTGAGGGCATGTGTGTATCTAAGAGAGAGAGAAAGATTATCATAACAGAAATGTGTTAAAGTCCTGAGCAGCTTGATGGATGACCTGAGCTGTAGGGAAGATTATACTTCGCTGTCCTCAATATTTCTTCACTCAGTGGTATATATTTTATTAATTTTAAACAAAAGCACTTGACACCAAGTGAGCCAGCTGAATGATAAGCAAACAGAAATGACTGAAAAATTATGGATGGGCAAAGAATTCTGCACTGTTGGCCAAGGTCTGCTTTGAAAAGAGAGTGTACCACTGAAGTAACTGGGTCTGAGGAAAACTTCTGAGAGTAGGACTCATCCCCATGTTGAAATCAGTGATCTGAGAGAGAGAAACCAGACACCACAATGTAAACAGAGCACTGCAGGTTACCAAGGCTCTCTCAAACAAGTGTACACCAACTTCTACTTACATAAATGATCAGGTCCTTTCAGCACGAGGCGAACTTGTCTGCTTCCATGGGGAATAGCAACCACTGTATCATCCACTGTGGGGAGGCAAAAATGCATGGAGTAAATAAGCAAAGGAACTCCCATCTGTTTTCAAATAAGCAGTGAAATACGTGTTTACAAGGCAGTCAAAAGAAAAACCATAGGACCAATTAAAAAAACTCTAAGAATTATGATTAAAAATCTGAAAAAATAACCTGTTAAATGGGGTAAGAACCTTCTTAGAAGGTTCTAGCTTAGAAGGTTCTAGCTTAGAAGAATACAAACCTGTTGATTTTATTTATCCACAACTCCTACACAATTATTTATGGTTTTCTTGAATAACTAATAATTTTCTATTTCATCACAATTCCACTTAAAACTCTCAAGTATTTTGAATTGGTGTTTGTGGCAAAGCAGAGAAGCACAATCTTATTCTAATGTTTAACCAGAGCAGCCTTCTCATTTTTCACCTGACTTTTTGCCTCTTAAATCCCATAGCTTCTCCATGATCCTGCCCTGCTATGTGATGGTCTCCTACTGCCCTCAGGTATGTCATCCCGTTCACACCTTTTATTTTAATGACCACAAGTGCTATAATTCTGCTTCCCTCTCTACACTACTACCAGAAGGCCCCTGGAAAAACAGAGACCCATTAGAATGTCACGTAAACAGGTATTAAAGCAGGATATTGCACCTATGAAGCCCTTGGGAGCTTTGCCAACTGGATCTAAATTGAGGTGTGAACTAACATGTAGGTCATAGGCAGCTGTGAAAGTTAGGTCAGCATTTCTAAAGAGGCAGCAACCTCAGTAATGTTCTGAAGGGAGACAAAAAGGCATGGAAGTATGATATAAAATGCTGTACCTGGGTCATGAAGTGGCATGCCCAGAGAACGCTGACCTGCACTAACCAGCACATTTCATTCACCTTTCCCTGTCCTTTCTGCCACCTTCGCATACAACTGGAAGGTGGGAAAGAAAAAGTATGCATGCCTAATATGATTTTTTGGGGCAGTGAGAAGGTGGTAGATGTCAGAGGAACAAAGTCTCTTTCACTATATTCATCAGAAATACTCACAGCTATATCATGAAAAGCCTTCTAGCAGGAGCTACAGCTCTGCTCTCAAAGCAATGTTTTGCTTTGTCAGGTAAGGCTAACTCAGACAACAAAAGCATTTTATCTTTCATTCAAACATGAGCTGGGGCCTCACGTTTCTGACCAGACCAAACTGGGAAAACCGCTGGAACCCAGCTAAATCAGGATTCTCACTTACTAGTGGAATAGCTATTAACGTCATCATTTTATATGAAAAGGTGAAGGGTCAACAGAGAGATGAAACACTACCAGAAACAGGAATTTTAAGCAATACATTCATTCATTCAAACATATAATATCTCAAAACTGTGAACTAGAACCCTCTTAAATCTTAAATCCTGTAATGCATCATAAGAATTATTGACACTCTTATATTTCAGAGCTGTATGGGATTAAATACTCATACTTTTGTGGCCTCTTAATATACCAGGAGCGAAGTGGAAATGTAAGTAGTCTCTCTGAATGCCAAAAAAGTTGTGTGGACATAAGGATTGTTCAAATTTTCAGGCGCTTCTGAACCATGTCCCATTTTCAAGTTCTGATTTGATATGTTTCGTCAAATTATCCAGAAATTTCAATGTCTCCTAAGTCTTTTGTAACACTGGGGCTAAACTCAATACACGTTTTGCTCATACACATCTCTAATATCACAGTGATTAGTAAAGCTAGGAGTCTTTCATATCTACACAGAATTCAAATTTTCTATTTGGAAAGACAAATATTCAAGTTCTAAAAAATTCATTAAATACTGATATTCTAATACTGCTTTATTGGTACCATTCTGGCATTCAGATTCAAGATACTCAGTAGGACAAATACATTTTATCCATTTTAGGGAACAAAGTACATGGGTATGACATATAATTTTGCTGTATATATATGTAACATTTTTTGGAATGAGTTTGGAAAAACAATAACTTCAATTTTAAAAAATCAATATTAATGACCTTTTTAGAAGTCTTACTTAAAGACAGTCCCATGCCATTATTTTATCAGTGTCTCAGTTACAAGCTCTGTGCTGCAGAGTTAACAACTCACGGATGTGTCACAGAAAAACTGGACAGTTTAAAGAGCATGTGAGCTTTTATTCTCAGCATGCATCTTCTGCCCCAGGGTATTGCTAGGACTATATTTCACCTGATCTTGTAGCTGCTCTCCATTTGAAATCCTAGCACGCTTTATGAGAAATGCAAAGCTCAGTGGGATTTATGCTTATCACAGTGCTTCCTGCTTTCACAAAGCAGAAGCAGTGGGGAATGAAGGATAATTTCCTGAGGTTAACAGTGATAAGGAGGAGACATTTCCTGTGAAGAGATGTGAAAGCGAGCAGGCTAGCATTTAGTCACAGCTCTCTCCAACAATAAGCAGAGAGACAGATTGTTGAGCAGCTGTGTGGAACCCTCTGTGGAAAAGACAAAAAATTCTTTAACAGGTGGTTGGTTTTCTCTGGAGACCATGCATAGGGAGGCAAGGCAGAGTCCCAGATAACTGAGAGGACAGTGGCTCAGGGCTGTGAAAAAAGTGCAAGGCTTTAGGCAAAAGTTAAATGTCATGTACATACATCAGATTCACATGAGATATCAGTTTCTTCTGGTTTTGGATTTTTAATCTGGATTTTTTCCAAATGGTCTGTCAGTTCTCATGATGAAAAATTGAATTCTTTCTATCTCCCAATTACTACTGACATTCAGTGGAAATCTGGAACCATATCCATTTTCCAAAGCCATGGCAAGAGTAATTTGGTGAATATCTGGACAGCATTTCTAATAATATCTGGACATAATTTCTACAAGTCTCTTAAAACTAATTTACTTCACTAGTAGATGTCAGTCCTTCTTTGGAGAAATACTATCTTTGCACTAGGTGATCAGCAGAATGCACTCACACCTCGTGGGACCAACTCTGTAGCTTCTCAGTGAATACAAAGAAGCCTGCTTAAATGCAGCTTATCTTCATAGGAAGGACATACACTCTTCCACGAAGAAGATATTGAATAAAAAGAAAAGAATAGATTTTCTGCAGACTTCAAAAGAACCACCCAAGCCACCTAAGAAAAAATAATATTTCTGGAATGAATGAAGGTTTTTGTAGCTTTTTTATTATTAGTCTTACAAAAGTATAGACACAGGTGTTTTATTTTTCATAAAAATGTAGGTGAGATTTCAACATCACGCTACTTCCTGCCCTACTATGTTTGTGTTTCTGAGGCCACTGGGACATGTATACTACCCCTATAAACAGTGAAGAAGCTGTTTCTGTAGGAAATAATAAGTGTTTAAAAGCTCTATGAATTCCTTTCTCTTGTGCTTTTGCATGATATAAACAGCATGGAGAAGGGAACTAGATGTGAGCACCAAGAGAAAATTAATTTAGTATGATGAGCTCTGGACTGTGTTTTGAGTGGTTTTGAGATATAAACAGCTTAAGAAACTATTGGGACAGCGCTGCATTAAAGATCAACTGTCCAATTCCCCTAGAGCAGTCCTCAAGACTGAATAGTGTTCTTTGTCAGAGAAACAAAAATTCCAAATGAGGCCAAAGAACATGTCTGCTGATATCTAGTCACTGACATGCAGCTCTGCATAACACTCCCCCTCTGATTTTTCTAATGTTGCATGGCAGACTGGCTCATATTGACTTTTCATCCCTTGTTTAGATCACAGATAAAGTAGACATAATTCTGAAAAACCAGGAGTATTTTATAAAGATGACTCTATTTTATAAAGTTCAACTAGTGAATCCAGTCATTTAAATGACTGGATAAATAAAAGGAATCAGGCCCTGACCCCAGATATGCTTGTGTATTTACATTTATAGTGACAAATAAGCAAGATGCTGACACAGACAAAGTGCCAACAGTGTTGGGAAAGATAAACGCAGAAAATGAACATAATAGATTTTTAAAAGCTGTTCAACATTTAAAATTTCAAATTTTCACAACATTTACATAAATAATTTTGAAGCAAACCTTAAAAAGAATTCATACTAATTCACATATTTGAAGGGGATCCATAACTGTCTGTTTACCATTTAAAAAAACCCAATTTAAAAAAAGACTTACTTTTCATAGATTCAAAATTCATAGTGTTGCATAAAACCATGTATGTCTACATCAGGGAAAGGAATAATGCCACACAGTTTATACAGAATGCAAACAAAATCTATTTTCTCAGCTCTGCGTAACAATTATATACAGGGAAATGTGTCTGAAAAATCCATTCTCTAATGCTTTTTTCACACTCATCTCAGTCTAAGATTGTGGTCTGTGCTATCTGCCTATTACCTACATAACATTCTTTACATTTAATAGGAAACCATCAGGAGTAGGTACTGTATTTTACTAACATTTTAGTACTGTGCATAATATATTAGTGCATCTATCCTCAGTAGAGAAGAGAGGAGTACCTTTTTACCACAAAGCAACATGAAAACAACTAATTCCTCCTACAGGAAAAGACTTTTACCAAGAAAGTTCATGAACATTATTATGTCTCAAGTAGCCTGGAAATTCCCAAATCTCTTCCTGCACATTGCAGAAAACTTAACAAGGAGGTGAAATTCCATTTCCAAATCTTTGTGAATTATTTCCTTTGTCCTCTAACGTACAATTCTCCTTCAGCAATGGAACTCTCATGAGGATTATTTCTTTCTTTCCTTCATACAAAATAGTTGCCCTTCCTTCCTTCCTTCCTTCTTTCCTTCCTTTCTTCCTTCCTTCCTTCCTTCCTTCCTTCCTTCCTTCCTTCCTTCCTTCCTTCCTCCCTCCCTTCCTTCCCTCCCTCCCTCTCTCCCCTCCCCTTCCATGAGCTGAGCCTGCAGGCACACATGACGCTAACGCAGGCCTCGGAGGGAGCACTTTGCCAGGCTGGCACCGCCAGCCTCTCAGGGTTGCCCTCTGCTGTAGAAGAGCACAAACCATTTTGTTCAGAGCAGTGTGGACTGAGTCCTATGCCTAGCCAGCTAATACAGCCAGAGAGGCATTAAGAGGAGCCACCTCTACGCGCTCTCCTGCTTTTCACCAGCAACTAGCTAGCTGAGATGGGGAATATGCTGATGACACCTTTCCACAAGCCTCTGTCCACCCCCACAACCTGACCAACAGTCTGAGCAAGGCTGCTTTAACCCAAGATGCAAGCACCTGTGGGGACAACTAGATTGACCATGATTATTCAGGTACCTGAGAAAGAGTGGGGTGAAACCTAGCTTGCAAGAAATGAGTACTTCACTAGAGGGGAAGGTGGCACTTTACCAGAAGGAACAGCTTACATTTACTTGCTGAGAGCTGGGACTTATACTGGCCTCGAACCAGCCGGCAGGTGGACCCATCTCCATTGCAGACCCCACAGTTATCTTCCTTGACAGCACTTCCCAGCTGGTGGTCACAGCCAACAATCTGGCAAGAAAGAAAGATGTGCAGTTCAACGACCAATTGACTGCTCAATCCATCTCTGCAACTAATTACTCTAAATTTCTCTCTTAGCATCTCTAGAGGGCCATAAAGTACCTTAGCAATGAAAGAGGATGAGCAAATCTGCTGGGAGTGTGCACTGAAGTCAGGTGAGAGAGAGTGAACAGGTTAGTACTCAATGGCTTTTGCAGTCCAGAGGAAGAAAAGAGGAGGTTGTTATTCTAGGGGATTGTGAACATTTCTTGGTCAGAGTCCTATCAGAAATATCACTTCTTAGAGTTTCACAAAGAAAAATGCCTGAAACAGATAAGGAGACAGATAAGAAGCAGACAGATAGCTAAAAGTAAAGATCAGCATGGATCAATAGTAACATGGCTCTGTGAAATTTTACCTGCTATGCAGCTGGGGAAGCCATGTGGTTTTAATTATGTCTGACAATAATCCCATTCCACACTGTCAATGCCTGTGTTCAGACATTGTAAAAGATCCAGTAAAGAAGGACGGAATGATTGCAATTAAGAATTGAGAGTCATTGCATGAATGCAATTACCTGCTCTGAAATTGACTTTATTCCTATATGCAAATTGTTTGGTTCAAAATTTTGAGAATTGAATACATAAACTAGGTTTCTCAGTCTGCAAAACCCCTATAATTCCCAGGAGAATCAAACAGAAATTCATAATTAAGTGCATTTAAAGTTAATTAATGAACTATGAATTTGTTCAACACAGTGTCAATGTAGGCCCTTCTGTTTGAACTTTAAGTTCTGCATCCAGATTATGAATTTTGCATATAAATTATTGAAATCCAAGAAATTAAGGAAGTCCTTACAGTGTTACAATTAACTTTGTAAGTGTTAGAAAATGAAAGGCCTTCTAGCATTCTGTGGCATGCAGAGTAAATGACAAACAAATATTTGTCTATAACTTCTAATGAGTTTGTGCTAAGGCTCTTAGCCAAGCAGAGGGGGTATATATAAATATGGGGAATTTTAAAGAAAGTGTTTGTTTTGGCTTTAAATTTCCCTATATTTCTGAGTTTTAGTTAAATCAGAGAACTAGGTCCTAGAAAATGATGAGAGCAAGTAGGGTGCTTAGCATCAAGACTCACAAAAGCTGTATGTGTAACTTGCCCACTTAAACATTCAGACTAATATTTCTTATTTGTGCAAATCTCAGTGCACAGAATTACACATCTCTGCAAGGGTGAGATATACTTCTGGACTTGACACCTTCTCTTCATTTGCCTACAAAAATGCTGGCTTTAATAACCACTATTTACTTTTAGCATTTCAATTCCCATTTCTAACACCTTTATTTTACTAGCTGCACAACAGCCATTTCCTTGATTATTTGTCATATTGACAATACAATTATTTAATTTAAATCTTTATAGATTCAGGCTTGATGAAAGCTACCATCAAATTTCTTTGATTTTACCTGCGTCTTCCAGGTCACATTATATTATGATGCCTCCAAGAGAATGAATGTAACAGTCTTACAGAAATGAAGTAACAGTCTTACAGAAATGATACATTTTCATGAAAACCTAGCCATATCAAGAC
>VZRR01003644.1:0-11706 GCA_013398015.1 Oreocharis arfaki | reverse complement strand
CCTCACTTCCCCACTGCATCTCGGGGATGGGGGCGATACCTGGAGGGGAGGGCTCAGCAGGTGATCTCTGGCTCCTTTCTCCTCCCACACCCTGGGTCCTGCGGGATTGAAGGAAGCAGCACCCCCACAGCTCTCTGGAGAAACCTCAGGAAGCTCTGGCGGGTTTCACCTTGAAATCAAGCAGAGATGAGGTCCCAACACACAGCTGAGCAAAGGAACAGCCCGGGCCACCTGGGGCGCCTCAGCTGCCACATGAGGCTCATTCCTGCAGCCAGAGGTTCCGTGGCTGCTCCAGCATTCCCACGTGGGCTCCAGAGCCAGCCTGGGAGCACCAAAATGAAGGAGTGAGGCTGCTCAGAGGCACCAGCAGCTGTGGGGGGGACCTTGCTGCTGGGACAGGAAAAGCCCAGGCAGGGGGGAGCCCCCCAAAAATGCTCTGTTTGTTCTGAGCCACTCAGCAGCACCCTCAGAGCCACCGGGCTGGGGCTGAGGGGTGCCAGGCTCTGCGTGGCCACAGCAGGGTCACCTCACCCCGCCCAGGCAGAGCTCCTTGGTGACAATCCCAACAATGGGCCACAGCCACTGAGGAGCTCGCAGCAATTCCCACCCTCAGCACACACAGCTTCCCCGCACTCATTTTGCTGCCCACAAGTGTTTTCCTGCAGCTGGTTCAAAAATCAGGGCTGGAAAAGCAGCAGCTGGATGCGAGAGGGTGGGAGCAGCTCCCGCTCCATCCAGCTCCGAGGGTGACGCTGCCATTCTGACCCACACACCTCGGGATTGTTCCTTGGCCCCTCTCCAGAGGGGCTTCCAAGCTACTTTTTCCTTGCTGTTGAGCACTCTGGGATTTGCTGGGTGTTCTCCTGGGCAACAGATGTGGGGATGAGGGCTCAGCACGTTTTTGGAAGGGTTGGAAGCAAGCCTTGGGTTTGGGAGAGGATTGGGAAAGGAGCCCTCGGCAGTCACCAGCACTTTCTCCTATGGCGAGGCAAAAACTGAACTGAAATTTCACAGAGGTGGCACAAACAGAGTGGAAAGAACAAATGCTGGGGGGGGGGGGGGGAAGAATCAGACCAAACCACAAGAGCTGCAGGCAAAGTGGTTCTAGAAAAAGGCTGGAGCCGCAGTGTGTGAGTCAGAGCCCGCTCGGGGTGTCAGAGGTTCAGCGCTATTGCCTCCAATTTAAATCACTCCTGAAAGAAGTGCAGAAGGAAGGTGATGAAAGGGGCCCAGCGCTGTTCCCTGGTCGGGAAAACACCGCTTGCCTGGGCCCCGTGGGGCAGTTTTGCATTTTGGCCAGACAGGGCCCTGCTGGAGCCTGCGCTTGTTCTGCGAAGTCGGGGTCACCAGCGAGCCACGGAGGGGGAAACGCTCCCACCGCTGAGGAGGACGTGGAGCAGCATCTCCTGGAGGAAGGGAGCACAGCTGGGGTCACACTCGGCAGTGCCCCCCACAGAAGGCCAGCCCGGGGATGGTCACATCCTCCTGCTCGCTGGCCAAGGCCTCCCGTGGATGGTGTGGGTGGAAGGAGCCATCAAAAACCACCCAGTCCAGCCCACCCCACCACAGGACACCTCCCACTGGACCAGGGTGTTCCAGCCTGGCCTTGGGCACTTCCAGGGATCCAGGGGCAGCCACAGCTTCTCTGGGAAAACTGTGCCAGGGCCTCCCCACCCTCCTCAGAAAACATCTCTTCCTTAAATCCCATCCAAAACAAATCCTGACCACCCTCCTCTCCGCCCTCACACCTTCTGGACGTGCTCAAGGACACTGGGAAGGCACAGGCAGTGCCCACTTAGAAGTGGGGGCTGGAGCACATTCCCATGAGATGGGGAGGGATGACCCCCACCCGTGGCTCTAACAAATCCCCAGTTTATGGAGAAATCTCCCACCAGCAAAGCTGTGCCCGCCCCTGGGCGTGCAGGACCTGAGGGACCCCGACCCTCACCCCCCGAGGCACAGGCAGCAGGGCCTGACATTCCCACCTGGAATTCCCGGTAGGGAAGGCTGAGCCCTGCACCTTTTCCAAGGGAAATCCTCTGGGATTGAGGCAGTTTGCTCCCCGGAGGCCCTTCTGCTCTGGGCAGACCCTGGAAGTGTCACAGCACCACGGGCCAGCAGCCCCCAGCCGTGGTGGTTCTCCTCAGGATCCAGGTCCACAGGGAATATAAACTGTGGAGATGATGGTCAGGCAGCCCTCTGGAGGATCCTGGTGTTGGGATCACTGGGATCCTCCTCACAGCACCTGAGATCCCACATCCAGCCCCCGCCAGGACCACACAGGACCTCCGAAGGGGGTGGAAAACCCGGGATCCACACAGAGAAGTGCTTTCCACTCACGTTAAAAAAAAAGGAAGGGGGAAAAAGGAAACAAAAATCATTTCTCCACATTATTTGTCCACCTTACGTTTGGTGCACCAAGCTGGGCTTGAGAACCTCACCTGAGCTGGGATCACCCAGTCTCTGCACTGAGCCTTGGGTTTTAAGCTCAGCACGAGGTTTTATTATCATCCAGCTCCTTTGTAAGCCAGGCCAGAGACTTCTGCTGCCGTATCCAAACAAAAACTTGTGGCTAAGCCTGCCAAAAACTCCTCCGTGGATGTTCCCTCCGTGTTTGGAGGGAGAGAAATGCCCAATAAACACCCTGCAAAGACAGGGTTGTGGATTTGGGGTGTCCGTCTGTGTGCGTTGGACTCGTCCCCGAAGATAACTTTAACAACTGGGTGATTTCTCCTGCCTGTTTTTTTTTTGTCTTCAACTGCCCCCCTGCTTATGCAGTGAGTTCCTAATATCCTGATTGGAACCAGATTTGCATGAATTAGGAGTCGAAATTGGAGCAGCGACTGCTGTGCAGAGGATGTAAAGGGAATAAAATGAATGGGGTATTAACCTTCAACCACTGAATATTAATCAGTGTTTCACAAAAAAGAAAATACAGAGGCTGCCACACTAAATATTTTTAGCATTTATTGACGGGCTTGATTTCCTCTCTCTTTTAGACCTTTTTTGCTTCCAATCACGGACCATAAAAAAATCACAGCGAGGACGGGGAGGGCTCGAGAGGGGGAAGGGGGCGAAGAAAAATCCCCGAGCTCATCCATTTTCTCGGACGCCGGAGGATATTTGTGAGTTATGCAACACCAAAACCCAGCTGACAAACAGAGTTCCCAATCCCACGGGCGCTCTGTTCAAAGGCTCGGTGCTGCGAGTCCCAAACCAAACAGAAATCGACCCCGGAGCGCAGCGAAGCCTTCGGAAATGAAGGCACCGTAAAGAAATAAACTCCTTAAAAGCCCGACTTCCCCTGTGCTGGAAGGTGAAATGCACTTGAAAATCAGCCTGATAAAAGAATCGCCTCGTTAAGGGAGTGTTTCAGTTCTCTTTTTTTTTTTTTTGCTCCAGCTCATGGAATGACCCCGTGGAAAATAAAATGTAACTCTTAGCCAGGTGTCCCTTGGAATGGTGACAGCCCCGTGGCACTTGGGGAACAGCGGCCATGGGATGGTGGTGCCCATCCCAGCTCCTGGGACAAAGGGCAATGGTTAAATTGGGATTTTATTGGGGTTGGCAGCCAAGGTCGTGGGGTTTTTTGGGATATCACGGGGTGAAGGGTGGGCAGGTGGGTGGGATGGGGTGGTGGGAGCAGGAGGTTGGGTTAAGGCCACCCCCGGCACCCCGAGCTGGCAGGGAAACCACATCCAACCGTGCTGACACAACCCCGGAGCTTTCCCCCAAACAGTGTCTCCAATTCCAAACAAAAACCCCACACAGGCGGAAAACTCCAGAGCCTCTCCTTTCGTCATTGCTCCCCTGCAAAAAAAAAAACTGGCACGAGGCGGGATTTGAAAGCCAGGTCTGGGCAGAGACAATTCCCAAGCTCCCAAACTCTGCTGCCCTTCTTGACGCACCTTTGCCAACCAGAGCCCCTTTGTTTTCGTTGCCTTCTTATCGAGTTACCTGGATTTGTTTCAAGGCTCAGAAAGGATTTGGGGGGCGGTGGGGGGGGGCAGAGAGAGAGAGAAAACAGCGGTAGGTTTTCAGGAAATAGCAAGTTCTTTTTCACTGAGATAGGAATCACTTGGCAGCCCACAGTGAAATACTTCTGGGTTCCAGAAGAAAGCCGGGATGGGGAGGGGGGGGGTGGAGGAAAAAGCAGGCAAGGAAAGGGAAGATGCTAATGAGCTGCAGAGGAGAGAAAAATAAAGTTGAAAAGAAAAGGAAAACAAATGAATCGAAGTGAAACTCGAGGTTGGGCAGGCATCCGCATCCAGCCAATCCTCGGGGAGCTGCGGGGTCCGGGTCACGAGATAAGGAGCGCCCTCCTTTCCTGGGAATGCTCAGGGAGAGGCGGCGTTAAAGGCCCGGGAACAGCAGCATCAGGAGCGTTTTGGTGAAAGAACCCCCGGGTTCCAGGTCAGCACAGATTCAGGGATGTGCTCACCCCTGCCTTAGGGAGATGAGAGGTCTCTCTGGTGGTGGAAACAGCAAAAAACTCACGGAATCACGGAGTATCCCAGGCTGGGAGGGACCCACAAGGCTCTTCTGCCTTCTTTTGGGATCCCAGCGCCCCTGGGGAGCTGT
This sequence comes from Oreocharis arfaki, assembly GCA_013398015.1. Classification (NCBI taxonomy): domain Eukaryota; kingdom Metazoa; phylum Chordata; class Aves; order Passeriformes; family Paramythiidae; genus Oreocharis; species Oreocharis arfaki. The sequence continues at coordinate 7,125 of VZRR01003644.1, read as the reverse complement.
GGCACATCCCTGCCTTTGCTGCCCGAAAATCTCCTGCCGGGAGCCACCGGCTTTGCTGCAGGTCCTGTCCCCCTGAATCCCAGCAAAGACAGCCCAGGGATGGGCAGGGAGGGTGCTGCCGGTCCCAGGGGGTGCCTGGGACAGCGGGAATCCAAAAGTGCTTCCCAGAGAGGGCCAGGCCAGCCCAGTGCTCCCAGTTAAGCCCCCTGGAGCAGCCCTGCACGCCTGGGTTAATGGGTCTTTCCCAGCTCTGTGCAGCAAAGCTGAGTCACTCCACATTCTCATGGATTTGGCGCTCACTCGGCTTCTTTCCCGGGGGAAAAAGTGGGATTTTGGTGCTTTTTCCTTTCTTTGCATGTTCCAGGACTGGAGGCTGCATTCTAAAGAGTCTGCATGGAATGGAAACGTGATCCTGTCTAACCTTTATCATCTGGTTCTTATCTTCCAGCTGCTCCGGCCCCTTAACTCTTCGTGCACAGGGAGACCTGGAAGAGCCCTCCTGCTCCAGGGAGAGCCACAGGGATGGGAAGGAGGGAGAGGCAGCAGCCCCAGTCCGTGTGTTAGGTGGGAACAGGGATGGAGCTCTTTCCTCCCACCCCATTCCTGCTGGCACATCATCCCTGGAAGATGCTGGACGGGGCTCTGGTGACTTGGTTTAGTTGAAGACATTCCTGCTTGTTGCAGGAGAGTTGGAATTTATGAATTTAAAGGTCCTTTCCAGCCCAAACTGTTCCATTCTCCCCAGGAGAGGCTTCCCTGGGCTGCCCTGGCAGAGGCTGGAGGGATCAGGTGACCTTCCCAATCCCAGGAGGGACCCAAAGACCTTCCCAAATCCCAAGAGGGATCAGGTGACCTTCCCAATCCCAGGAGGGACCCAAAGACCTTCCCAAATCCCAGGGGAGATCAGATGACCTTCCCAACCCCAGAGAAGATCAGGTGACCTTCCCAAATCCCAAGAGGGATCAGGTGACCTTCCCAAATCCCAGGGGACATCTTTTGACCTCCCCAAACCCCAGGAAAACCTTCCAGCCCTGCTGATCCTGCACAAGGAGGGCACCCAGTCCTTCCAGCTGACACCAGAACTGGATTGGATTTGAACCTCTGGGAAGACAACTTCTTCAAATCTTAAAAACATTCAATTTTTTGTCGTCTGGAGTGATCTATCAGGACCTTTTTCGTCCCTAAATTCCCGGAGTTTCATCAGGGATTACAGAGGTGAGACAAACAAAAGCATCCCCGAATCTCCACACCGCACCTTTGAGACCAGAAAAGCGCCAGCTGGATTTTTTTTACATAAATATAAAAATAATTTCAGTTTCTCTTTCTTCTTCTTCTTTTTTTTTTTTTTCCCCTGTTAAACTGTCTGTGCTGCTTTTTAACCATTATCCCGAGCACATGGCTCAGCCTTCCCCAAAACCAAACCAAAACAAAAAATCCCGAGGTGTGAGAAGATTAAAGATTTCGAGATCTGGACATTTTCAAATCAGAACCACATGTCGGCAATAAATGGGGCTGGCAGGCAGCCACCGCTCGGAAAAGCTGAGGAGCTCTTGCTTTAAAAGGATCCCCCGAAAGCCTGGAGAGAGCAGGAGCATCAGCACTTCCCTCCTGCCCCCAGGACCAGGAGAGCTCCGGGGATTTATCGCATCTCCGTGTGCTGGTTCCCACCTACAGGAATTTCTGAAGCATCCCTGAAATTTCTGTGTGTTCCCGCTGCCCATCCATCCCCAAAATTCCAGCAGGCTCAGGCTCCTCGGAGAAGACCTCAGAGCCCAGTTCTGCCTGGATCGAATCGTGTCCCATCAAGATCGCCAAGGAAATTGCAAGGGGAAAAGCTCCAAAAGCCCCTGAATCCAGGAAGCAAATCCACCCTGGAAAGGACACGGGAATGGCCAGAGCCCCTCTGCTGCCATGGCTGAAGAACAAGGATGTCAGGAAAAGGAAGCTGAAGAAGGGCGTTGCTGGATCCAGGTCTCCTGGCTTGGCCAGGGAGCTGCCAAGAGTCAGGAGATGGCTCCAAGCTGCCTCTTCTCCCCCTTGCAGCTGCTTTCTGACTGTGGTATCGTCATCATCATCATCATCATCATCATCAAAGCATCATCAAATCATCATCAAATCCTCATCATCATCATCGTTGTGATCGAATAACCATCATCATCATTATCAAATCATCATCAAATCATCATTATCATCATCATCAAATAACCACCATCATCATCATCAAATAACCATCATCATCATAAAATCATCATCAAATCATCATTATCATCAAATCATCATCAAATCATCATTATCATCAAATCATCATCAAATCATCATTATCATCATCATCAAATAACCACCATCAAGCCATCATTATCATCATCATCATCATCAAAGCATCATCAAATCATCATCAACTCCTCATCATCATCATCGTTGTGATCGAATAACCATCATCATCATTATCCAATCATCATCAAATCATCATTATCATCATCATCAAATAACCATCATCATCATAAAATCATCATCATCATCAAGCCACCATCATCATCATCACCATCATCAAATCATCATCAAATCATCATCAAATCATCATCATGATGAAACCCCCATGGCTTAGTTAGGCTGGCAGAGACCCTAAAACCTCCTCGTTCCAAGGTGTCCATCCAGGCTCGGAGCAGCCCATCTCCCACCCCAGCCCCAGACCAGTCCCACTGCCCAAACCCACCTCCAGCCCAGGATTCAGATCAAACATTCCTCATCTCACAGGCACAACCTCTGCTCAGCACCAGCACCTTGAGCTATCCCGAATTTTGCTGGAATGGGAGCTGAGCAGACCCTGGCACAGCTGGAATCCCACCCAGGAGGGGCCGTCCCAGCTGGGATCAGGAGCATCCCAACTATCCCAGTTTCCTCCTCCATGATGAGGTAGATGCAATTCCAGCCAGCAGGAGAACATCCCAAAAAGAACCCGAGGGAGTTTGCTCCCCACCACTCGATTTTCTTACCCCGGGAATTTTCCTACCTATTTTCGGGAGAACCACCCAGAGAGGGGCTCTGGGCCTCCTCGGTGAGGAGGAAAAAATGAACGAAATTCCCTGTCCACGATGGTCAACTCGCTTTACATGAAATCACATTCTCGCTCCCCCAGTCATTTATGGGGTCTTTAACTCTTCCCTTTTTCTAGGGGGCTTTCAGAAACCTCCTTTATTAGGGGAAAAAGATTGGAGCGCATTAGGCCGAGCGCCAGGGGCCGTGGCAACCTCGGATTTTTCCATCTTCATTACAAGTTCAAGTAAAACCTTCATATAAAACCTGAAATGAAAGGCTACATTATAAGTCCATTTTGAAATGTTTGCCTGGAAGTAAAACGTTGGACTGCATCCTTTCTCTCGGCGCTGAACGTTCTGGTTCTGCGCGGGGCACATTTTTCAAGGCAGGTTTGTGTTTTCTTTCAGATTTTATTCCGTTTGCTCACGCAGGGTGGGTCGTCTGGTGGTTAGAGCGAGGCATGGAGGCCGCTGGGCTCCGGCCTCAGGCTGTTCCTGATCGCTCAGGGAGTGCTCCCGACTTCAGCCAGGTGATTTGGGCAAATCCTGCCAGGCCCAAATGTCCTTTTGGGGTTTTATTTCCTTTCTTACCGATGTCACAGCGATGATGATTCCTTGAGGCTGCACCAGCATGGGCATCGCACCACTCATTAAAGCTGGTGAAGAAGTCACTCCCCGGCAGAGCAGCTCAGCCCTTCCCACTGCGTTTCCTCCTGGACCTGGAAGCCGGAGCGAGGGGCTGAGGAGAGGCTGGAGAATGGCAGGAATTGTCTGTCGGCTTTGCAAAGCTGCAATTGGGAAACCTGAAATTGCCCCATCTGCTGTAAATCCTGACACGAGGCTCTCCCGGAGACACTCAGCCGGTCCTGCTGTCACACCNTCACCTCGGGGTGCTCTGCCCTCAGCCAGCCCTGCAGTCACACCTGGGAGGGTTCACCCCTGCTCGGTGTCACCTCGGGGTGCTCTGCCCTCAGCCAGCCCTGGGAGGAGGCGAATTCTGCAGCTGCCTCTCATTTTCTGGGCACCTCCTCACCTGGGGCCGGGGGGTCACGGCCACAGCAGGGACTTCCTTCCCCTCTGGCACAGGGCTGAGCAGCCTCCCCGGGGCTGGATCAGGATCTCCAGCCCCTCTGGAGTGCCTGGCACTGAGCTTTTCCTGGGAACCACGACCTGGTTCAGGGAACCACGGTGGTTTCCTGGAACCACGGTGCAGGTCACGGAAGCGCCGCGCTGGGGGACTGAAGGGAAGGAGAACTGGCCTAAAATCTCTGTCCCGAGCTGCTCCTGTTCCACATGGGGGTCACCGAAGGCCAGGGCTGGGCTGGGCCCCACGCTGTGCTGAGCCTGCAGTGAATCCTGGCTGTGCTGGAGGCAAACTGGGATTTCAGAGCTTCCCCTGCCTCCGGCCAGGCCCCAAATCCCGGGGACACCGTTCCCACCTGCTCCTGCTTTGAGCACTCCCCTTCTCCAGCTCTTATCGGAGCAGCCCCAGTCCAGGCAAGACAAGGGGTGCAGCAGCTGCTCCTGGGGGACACCTTTGACCCTCCTGGTGCGGCTCGGAGGGGCTGGAACGTCCTGCAGGAGCCTGTCACGCTCCATGAGCCAGCACATCCATCCCTCCCGCGCCCCGGCACAGCCTTCAGAGCTTTTCATCCTTCTTAATGACGCTGGAAAACCTTTTCCACGAGGCAGGAGGGAGCCCCTGCTCCTGCTGGATCTGATTTCCCTCCTCTGCTCCACTCCAGCCCCAACCTGCTCTCTCCTGTCCCGGGCAGGGGGTGCAAACAGCGCGGGGGCCTTTCCTTTTTTCTTCCTCCATCCTTCCTTCCGCTCCTCGCCATCAATTAGTGGGCACAGACTTCTGAAAAGCTCCTTCCTCCCCAGCCTTTCGCAGCCTGGCTCGATAATGACTCCAAAAAAGCTCGAGCCGGGCCCTGGCGGGGCAGCGGAAGGTGAGGACGGTGACCTTCATCCCTCCCTCCTCTTGCCTTCCTCCCCCTGCAGCTCGGACGGGCTCGGGGCTGAGCTCCCTCCTAGCAGAGAGAGCTCCTCTGCGGCCTCGTTGTTGTAATCAGAAGTCGGGGGGTGCTTCTGGAGATAACCCAGCCCGTGGGAGGGGTGTGTGGGGAGGGGGTGACCCTGAAAATAATGATTCGAATTCTGCCTTCCTTGAATGCAGAGCTGAGGGGGGAAAGGGCTCTCTGCTTTTAATTTGGCGTTTTTCACTCCCTCCCTCAGCAGGCAAACTCCGGGCTGCTGCAGCTTCCCCCCCAAAAGAAAAAAAAAACCCACGACTTACAGCTTATTTTGCCAGCAGTTGTGGGGTTTTTTGGGTCCCTCCGTGACGTTTTCCCTGGCACCTGCAGCTGATTTCGCAGCCCGTCCTCCTCAGGAACGACCATTGTGGGGTTTGCAAGCACTGCGGGGTTTGCCAGCTCGTACAAAAGCGTCCCTGCTCCCCGTGGCAGCGGGAAAGGATGGGAAGGACCCTGGATATGCCCTGGGATGAGCACATCCCCCTCAGCACTTCCACAAGGTCTCCCCCAGAGCCCCCCAAATCTGCCAAGTGCCTCTCCCCGGGCACCCCCAGCAGCACCTCCCTCCTCCTCCCCTCGCAGATGGCCACAGGTGACACTGCGGTGGTTTGCTGCCTCACCTCCCTGTCCCCAAAAAGGGACTTTTCCAGCCCATTTTCCCAGCAGGATGAATGAGGGAGCCACCCACTGCACCTGCACGTGGGGAGATGCAGCAAAGCCCCCCAAAAACTGCTGCTAAACCCCTGACTGGGACGTGCAACCCCCAAAATCCACCGCATCATCCCCGCGCACTCCAGCTGCAGCCGCGGAGCTCCTTCTCCAAGTGCAAAATCCCCCCAGGGAACGGGAAAAGGGCAATTTTATAAAGTTATTTCCACTCCCGGATCAGGCTGGAGGTGTTTTGCCCCCCACCACCGCGTGAGGAGCCCCCCGGGCTGGGTCAGTGTCCCCCGTTTGTCCCCAGAGCTGCTGGACCCTCTCAGTGCTGCCGCCCATTAACAACATAATGGAAACCATCCCGTCCCATCCCGGAGAGAAAAACTGGAACCGCTTCGAGGTGAGAAACCCATTAGTGCCTTATAAACCCCTCCCAGCCTCCACGGGAGCTTTTCATAGCCAGGAAAATAATAACTCCAACCCACGGCGAGAGGGAGCGAGGCCGGGGTCTCCAGGTCCCAAATATTCGCCGCTCTCGCCGTTGTTCCAGCCGTAAAATGGATTTATTAAAAAAAAAAAAAAAAATCATTCCGGGTTTGATTTCATCTGAATTAAAAAAGGGGGAGCCCCCCCTGCTCCCCACTGTGCCTGGTTTAATATCTCTGAAGCTGCGAGGTCACAGCTGAGTGTGCAGGATGAGAAAGGCAAGGCTGGAAAAGCCCGGCTTTGTTGGCATCGGTGGGTGAGCAGGGATTTAAATTAACTGAAAGCTGGGGATGTGTGAGGGGAGGGTTGGCATGAGCAGGTCCTGGCAGGGCAGGAGTGCTCGTCCATGACAGTGAAGAGTTCCTGCTGCCCTTCTCCGTGCGTTCACATCAGCTCTGCCCAGGAAGGATAACAAAAAGAATCAAACTTTTGAGCCCCTGCCATGAAATGAAGTGGTTTGGGGTTTTTTTTTTATCCCTCATCATCTCTATTTTCCTAAAAATTCCCCAATTTTTGCTCTTCTGACTTTCCCCCTTGGCACAGAGGGGCTGGGGGTGGCTCTCCCCTGCCCTCAGGGAGTGGGAGCTGAGCAGAGCCGTGCCCAGGGCGCTCCTGGGAGAGGCTGCCGGCCCTCCTCAGATTCCCAAAAAACACCGGGACGTTGGCAAAATTCCACATTTTTGCTTCCCCACTTACTCCGACCCAGCCCCACCAGCCTCCCACACACCCTTTGGAAGGATGGGATTCCCTTCTCTGTGACCAAACGCATGGAAAATCACGAGTTTTAATCACAAATTCATCATTAACAAACCCCTGGAGAGCCACGGATCTGCCCGAGGCTGACACAACAGCAACTACTTGGGAAAACCCAAAAACCAGGACAAAAATTCCATCATTCCACGATCCTTTAG